>OY821522.1:37724645-38011080 GCA_963682025.1 Cordilura impudica | reverse complement strand
ATGTAAAATGTAAAATGTAAAAATGTAAAATGTAAAATGTAAAATGTAAAATGTAAAATGTAAAATGTAAAATGTAAAATGTAAAAATGTAAAATGTAAAATGTGAAATGTAAAATGTAAAATGTAAAATGTAAAATGTAAAATGTAAAACGTAAAATGTAAAATGTAAAATGTAAATGTAAAATGTAAAATGTAAAATGTAAAATGTAAAATGCAAAATGTAAAATGTTAAATGTAAAATGTAAAATGTAAAATGTAATATGTAAAATGTAAAATGTAAAATGTAAAATGTAAAATGTAAAATGAAAATGTAAAATGTAAAATGTAAAATGTAAAATGTAAAATGTAAAATGTAAAATGTAAAATGTAAAATGTAATATGTAAAATGTAAAATGTAAAATGTAAAATGTAAAAATGTAAAATGTAAAAATGTAAAATGTTAAATGTAAAAATGTAAAATGTAAAATGTAAAATGTAAAATGTAAAATGTAAAATGAAAAATGAAAAATGGAAAATGGAAAATGAAAAAAGAAAATTGAAAAATAAAAAATTAAAAATGGAAAATGAAAAATGGAAAATAGAAAATAGATAATGAAAAATGGAGAATGGAAAATGAAAAATGGAAAATGAAAAATGGAAAATGAATAACGGAAAATGAAAAATGAAAAATGGAAAATGGAAAATGAAAAATGCAGAATGGAAAATGCAAATTGAAAAATGAAAAATGGAAAATGGAAAATGAAAATTGAAAATTGAAAATTGAAAAATGAAAATGGAAAATGAAAATTGAAAAATGAAAAATGGAAAATGGTAAGTGGAAAAAGGAAAACGTGAACTGAAATATAAAAAATGGAAAATGAAAATGGAAAATGGAAATTGCAAAATGAATAATGGAAAATGGAAAAAGAAAATTGAAAAATGGAAAATGCAAAACGGAAAATGGAGAATGAAATTGAAAAATGAAAAATGAAAATTGAAAAATGACAAATGGAAAATGGAAATTGAAAATTGAAAAATTAAAAGTGAAAAATGGAAAAAGGAAATGAAAAATGGAAAATGAATAATGGAAATGAAAATTGAAATTGAAAATGAAAAATGAAAAATGAAAAATGGAAAATGAAAATTGAAAATTGAAAAATTAAAAATGGAAAATGAAAAATGGAAAATGAAATATGAAAAATGTAAATTGTAAAATGAAAAATTGAAAAATGGAAAATGGAAAATGAAAATTAAAACATGGAAAATAGAAAATGAGAATTGAAAAATGGAAAATGGAAAATTGAAAAATGAAGAATGGAAAATGGAAAAAGAAAATTGAAAATGAAAAATGAAGAATGGAAAATGGAAAATGAAAAATGAAAAACAACGAAAAACGAAAAATGAAAATTGAAAAATGAAAAACGGAAAATGGAAAATGAAAAATGGAAAATGAAAAATGAAAATAAAAAATGAAAAATGGAAAATGAAAACTGAAAAATGAAAAATGAAAATTGAAAAATGGAAAATGAAAAATGAAAATTGAAAAATTAAAAATGGAAATTGGAAAATGAAAAATGGAAATGGAACATGAAAACTGAAAAATGAAAAAATGAAAAATTAAAAATGGAAAACGCAAAATGGAAAATGAAAATTGAAAAATGGAAAATGAAAAATTGAAAATGAAAATTGAAAAAATTAAAAATTGAAAAAGAAAAAATGGAAAAGCAAAATTGAAAAATGCAAAATGGAAAATTGAAAATGAATATTGAAAAATGGAAAATGGAAAATGAAAATTGAATATTGAAAATTGAAAAATTGAAAATGGAAAAGGAAAATTGAAAAATTAAAAATGGAAATTGGAAAATGAAAATTGAAAAATGAATAAAAATAAAATAAATAAAATTAAAAATTAAAAATTAAAAATTAAAAATTAAAAATTAAAAATTAAAAATTAAAAATTAAAAAATTAAAAAATTAAAAATTAAAAAATTAAAAAATTAAAAATTAAAAATTAAAAATTAAAAATTAAAAATTAAAAATTAAAAATTAAAAATTAAAAATTAAAAATTAAAAATTAAAAATTAAAAATTAAAAATTAAAAATTAAAAAATTTAAAAATTAAAAAATTTAAAAATTAAAAATTAAAAATTTAAAAATTAAAAATTAAAAATTAAAAATTAAAAATTAAAAATTAAAAATTAAAAATTAAAAATTAAAAATTAAAAAATTAAAAAATTAAAAATTAAAAATTAAAAATTAAAAATTAAAAATTAAAAATTAAAAATTAAAAATTAAAAAATTAAAAATTAAAAATTAAAAAAAATTAAAAATTAAAAATTAAAAATTAAAAATTAAAAATTAAAAATTAAAAATTAAAAATTAAAAATTAAAAAAAAATTAAAAATTAAAAATTAAAAATTAAAAATTAAAATATTAAAAATTAAAAAATTAAAAATTAAAAATTAAAAATTAAAAATTAAAAATTAAAAATTAAAAAATTTAAAATAAATAATTAAAAAACTAAAACTAAAAATTTAAAATTTAAAATAAAAGTTAAAAATTAAAAATTAAAAATTAAAAAATTAAAAATTAAAAATTATAAATTAAAAATTAAAAATTTAAAATTAAAAATTAAAAATTAAAGATTAAAAATTAAAAATTAAAAAATTAAAAAATTAAAAATTAAAAATTAAAAATTAAAAAATTAAAAATTAAAAATTAAAAAATAAAAAATTAAAAATTAAAAATTAAAAATTAAAAATTAAAAATTAAAAACTTAAAAAATTAAAAATTAAAAATTAAAAATTAATAAATTAAAAATTAAAAATTAAAAATTAAAAATTAAAAAATTAAAAATTAAAAATTAAAAATTAAAAAATTAAAAATTAAAAATTAAAAATTAAAAATTAAAAATTAAAAATTAAAAATTAAAAATTAAAAAATTAAAAATTAAAAATTAAAAATTAAAAAATTAAAAATTAAAAATTAAAAATTAAAAATTAAAAATTAAAAAATTAAAAAATTAATAATTAAAAATTAAAAATTAAAAATTAAAAAATTAAAAATTAAAAATTAAAAATTAAAAATTAAAAATTAAATATTAAAAATTAAAAAATTAAAAATTAAAAATTAAAAATTAAAAATTAAACATTAAAAATTAAAAATTAAAAATTAAAAATTAAAAAATTAAAAATTAAAAATTAAAAATTAAAAATTAAAAATTAAAAATTAAAAATTAAAAAATTAAAATTAAAAATTAAAAATTAAAAATTAAAAATTAAAAATTAAAAATTAAAAATTAAAAATAAAAATTAAAAATTAAAAATTAAAAATTAAAAAATTACAAATTAAAAATTAAAAATTAAAAATTAAAATTAAAATTAAAAATTAAAAATTAAAAATTAAAAATTAAAAATTAAAAATTAAAAATTAAAAATTAAAAATTAAAAATTAAAAATTAAAAATTAAAAATTAAAAATTAAAAATTAAAAATTAAAAATTAAAAATTAAAAATTAAAAATTAAAAATTAAAAATTAAAAATTAAAAATTAAAAATTAAAAATTAAAAATTAAAAATTAAAAATTAAAAATTAAAAATTAAAAATTAAAAATTAAAAATTAAAAATTAAAAATTAAAAATTAAAAATTAAAAATTAAAAATTAAAAATTAAAAATTAAAAATTAAAAATTAAAACATAAAAATTAAAAATTAAAAATTGAAATAGTGGAAATTAGAAGTATAAATGCAAAAAATATATTCAAAATTCAAAAATAACGATTGTTTGTTTGGACAGAGTTGTATCTTCTGAAATTAATACAAAGTAAAGCTGTATGGTACGAAAACTGAAAACTAACCACACTGCTCGTAGGCCTGACTTTAGGTGAGTGTGTTAAAGCGCTGACCAAAAAGTGCAAGTACGAGTGTAGGTGAAGTTTCATGGTTCAAAACCTCACGGCCGCCCTAAGTAGAAAAAATTTTCATATAGAAACAATCTATTCAATTAAAATATAACAATTATCACAATGTTAATAAATCGCTGATGAAGGCTGAAATGCCAGAAACCGGTCCGATTAAGAATACAGTGCAGTTATGAATTTTTGAAATATATGCTTTCTTCTTCTTTACCACGCACCATTTAAACAAAATTAATAAAAAAAAAAAAAAAAATTGCATATTAATTACAGTAGTAATTGCAATATGTCTGAAAAATGACGATAAATCTAACAAACAAAAAATTTCTTCGCTTCAAAGCGTCATCTCAAATATATGTAAGGTGCATATGTAGGTATGTACAAAAACCGTACATCACATATGACAACTCTTACGAAAAACTGAGAATAGTGGAAATTAGAAGTATAAATGCAAAAAAAAATATTCAAAATTCAAAAATAACGATTGTTTGTTTGGACAGAGTTGTATCTTCTGAAATTAATACAAAGTAAAGCTGTATGGTACGAAAACTGAAAACTAACCACACTGCTCGTAGGCCTGACTTTAGGTGAGTGTGTTAAAGCGCTGACCAAAAAGTGCAAGTACGAGTGTATGTGAAGGTTCATGGTTCAAAACCTCACGGCCGCCCTAAGTGGAAAAAATTTTCATATAGAAACAATCTATTCAATTAAAACATAACAATTATCACAATGTTCAATAAATCGCTGATGAAGGTTGAAATGCCAGAAACCGGTCCGATTAAGAATACAGTGCAGTTATGAATTTTTGAAATATATGCTTTCTTCTTCTTTACCACGCACCATTTAAACAAAATTAAAAATTAAAAATTAAAAATTAAAAATTAAAAATTAAAAATTAAAAATTAAAAATTAAAAATTAAAAATTAAAAATTAAAAATTAAAAATTAAAAATTAAAAATTAAAAAATTAAAAAATAAAAATAAAAATCAAAATAAAAAATCAAAAATTAAAAATTAAAGAGTCAGGTGGAGGGTATCAAAAAATTCGGCACAGCCGAATTTAACACTCTTACTTTTTGAACTGTGACTGTTGTTGTACAACTATTATGTTCAACGACTAAAATGTTACAACAAACACACTGGGTTTTATGTTTTTTTTTAGAGGTATCTACATATTTTTGCTCGTATATAAGCACAATGATGCCCGATTTAGCCCATTTTCAAAACAACCTGCTGGGAGTTATGGCAAATGATACGATTGTAACCTTACCCAGCAAAATGTTTCTTTTTGTGAATGAGCGTGATTTCAACAGACAGGTGGATATCACTATATCGACTCGAGCTGTGATAAGGATCAAGAATATATATACTTTATTGGGTCGGAAATTAGTTTTTTGATGCGTTACAAAAGGAATAAGAAACCTATATATACCCTCTGCCACTGTATAAAAACAACAAACACCCCTAAAAAATTTATTTTTACAAAAGTTTTTTCACAGTTCCATTCATAACTCGTGACCCCTTTGACTGATTTTGACGAATTTAAATAGCAACTCCTTTGGGATGTGAATAAACGATTTTATACAAGAACGAAGAGTCTAGTTTAGATATTGACGGCGTGATCGTGGTTTCCACAGACAGACGGACAGACGATCATCGCTAAATCAACTTCCTTTGTTATAATGATCAATAAAATATACGGTTCTGGGGTCTCCGGAATTTATTTCGATGCGTTACAAACGGAATGACAAACCTATAAATACCCTCTGCCACTGAGGTGTGGAGGGTTTAAAAAGGTAATCATAATGTACTCCAGTGAATTCCATAAGGAATTATACCAATTAAAATAATAATATTTAAGGAGCTTCTTCTAGTAAGATAATTACAAAAATTTAAGTGTCGTGGAACAAAAATCCAAAAAACTGTCACACGGAATGTTCCAAAAAAACTTCAGTATGGTAAAAAGAACATTGAAATTTTCAGATTCCGACATAGAAAGTAGTACCGCGAAAGATCCAAAAAAGAAGAAAGTCATTTCGAATACTTGAATGATTTTAATATTAAAAGTTACAAAAGCCCAAATAACGCATCCGGAATAAAAGTGGCATTTCAAGATTTTGATATTAAGATGGATAATATATCGATTGCTTCGGATATTGGAATATTTCAAATATTATGAATAATAATTATCAAAACATTATAACTTCGGAGGTGAGTTTCAGAATGGAAGAAAAATTTAAATCCGCCATTGAAAAATGTAATTTAAAAGAAGGGGCAATGACACATGCGTTGAGATGTCAAGTCTTAAAAATGGTAACATTACTTAAGGCAGTATACCAGAATCCAGGATTTACGGAGATTTATCCAGAACTGGCAGATTGGGCTTCACTGAGAGTGAATCAAAGAAATGGCTTACCAATACTGTAGTCAATGCGGCAATTACTTGCTTGTTATTTGATGCCGAATCTAGTGATATTTTATGTATTGCATCACAAGGTGGCGAGAATTATTTTAAAAATGAACGACTCATATTTGAATACATTTCTAAAAAACCAAACTACGTAGCAGTTCCGCAGTGTATTAATTATCACTTTCTTAGTAGTTCTCGATTTTATTGAAAAATCAGTTATATGTATTGATCCGTATGGAGAAACAGCAGATGGTAAAAGGTTGGTGTTTAGGTATAAATGTAAATAAAAACACGGTTTATTTTAAATTTTTTTTGTAATTTAAATTTTAAGTGTTTTATTTCAATTTAATTTTATTAAATGTTTTTTCACAAATTTTGTTTTTTTTTTTATACAAAAGGAAGTTGTATTTTGGTTTGCTTTATTATTCACTGTTCACTGTTCACAACTATATCTTTCAAAGGTTTACTAAAGATTAATTTACAAAAAAATTATATACAAGTCATTAAGCAAGTAAAAAGATGAGCAAAAGAAATAACAATTATCTTTTTTAGTGGTGGGACATTTTTGACGTTGGGGCATTGCTAAACATTCTCCCCCCCCCCCCATGAGGTGTTGGAGTTACCATCTAGGTGTGGTGGGCCCAGAAAATATATTTCCCAAAGCAGTTTTTTGGGTGATCAGCTTGCCTGTCTCTAATTCAATGGTGCCATCTCTTTTTATTTCGGGGAAGATATCGGAGCCTAACTCAACTTCAATAAGCGTGTTAGATCGTGGCTCGACATCGGCGATTGTTTGCTCCGGAAAATCTTCGGCAGGGTCGATACGCATGGGGGCTACATACAATTTACGTGGTAAATCTTTGGTCACCCGGGCTGTTAGGTTTGAGGACCATTTCATACGTGCAGTACAGGAGCGAAATGACATCGTATCTGTGAATGTGGTTGCTTGATAAAAATTTGTGGCAGGTTTTTATCGCGTGGCACATTGGGGCCAAATGAATGAAAAGTGGCGATTAATTCAAAATATGAACTTTAAAATTCATGATCGTGTTTGGTACCGGGTGAAAGTGGATAAAATTCTGCATCACTAATTGCAAAAATTATACTTTTAAGTGGTTTGCTTTAGTTGAAGTGAGCACTTAAAGTTGAATAATTGTTATTTTTTTTGTGCATATTGAAAAAAAGTGAAAATTTTGATATTTCAATTGATAATTTTTTCTATTAATACTTCTAAAAGTTAAATTTTTATAATGGAACCGTCAACTTCAGGTAGTTTACTATATAGTACATGTTTTTTTGTTTAAATAAATGTTTTAAAAATATTAAATGTTAATAAAATAAAATTAGCCCAAAAATGGGCTATTTTTGATTCATATATGGAGTTTCAACAACTTTGTTCGTGAGCTTGCGTAAAATCGTCTATATAGTGTTATAATATCAGATCTCAACTAATAAACCCCAAAATATTTTTTTGCGATTTTTTGCGATTTTTGAGTTATGCTTGTTTTTGTGAAATAACTCAAGATGCTAAAAATCCACAAATATGAAAAAAAAAAAAACAAAACAAAACATCAAGTTGTTTTTACTTTGTTTTGTCATTATTTTCGTTATAGTAGTTGTTATTGTAGCTAAAAAATATGTTGTTAATTAGAGATGGGGGCGTGAGTAACTTTAATTCACGCATGCTCACGTGATTGCGTATGTTGGGTTTATTTACTATGAATAAAACTAATTAAATTATTTTACATGTGTTTATGATATTTCAATGAATTTTACTTAAACATTTGTTAATTTTAAATTATTAGAAAATTGTATATGGCACAAGTGCACTATTTTGAAAAATTGAAGGAGGTCACGCTCCCATCCCTATTTATTATTGTCATTTATTTGAGTCCTACATAATAACTGTTGGTCATATACATGCATCATACGAGTAAAGTTTTAATTTTGTTTTAAGCTGGTGATATCAATCTACTAATATAATGATAATACATTTTTAAGAATTTCTATCCATCCGTAGGGTATTATTGATTCGGTACTGACACGTTTATTTATTGTTTTAGCTGTCAATGTTTTGTGATGTGATGTTACATATTTAAAGTGTTGTGAAAGTGTAAATTATTCGGTACAGGGTTAAAGGAATTACTTTTTGCAAATTTTAAACGAATAGAAATCTTATTAATTTTAGGAACATGTCCCAAAACAATTTTCATTCCTCGTCATGAGTTGCATAATTTTATGAGGAGTGCAGAACCTAAATCACTTCAGGATAAATTTAAACTTTTGAGATGGGAAGTAATAAAACGTGTCGACCCTTCGGATATGGTAGATTTTATGACAAGGTTTCATAATTTTTGCTCTAGCTATGAGATTCGGTGGCAAAAATGTCATAGAAAGAATGAAATTTTTGTAAAAAAATAATAAGAATTGGCTGGATGCCTCAATCTCATTCAGTCCACCACCAGAACCACAACAAAAAAGAGGTCGCAATGATCTCTCATTTGAAGAGTGCAAAGAAAAAACAAAAGTTAAGAAATGTAAAGACATAAGAGATCAAATTTCTTTGACTGTTTTGGCTTACGCCACACAAATGAGCTTGAGAGCTGTTGGAAAAATAGATGAGTCGAAAATTGTTAAGGAAATAATATCATCTCCAACAAAAGCCCAAAAATACCGAAAAAGTATAGAACAGGTACCACCACAGCAGTTAACTCCGGATGAAGCTCTGTCCGTTTTGGTAGAAGCGAAGCTAAGTCGCCACCAATATAATGTTATTAGAAAGGTTGCACCTGAGAAATTTCCATCATATAAATTGGTCCAAAGAGCTAAGAAAAAATGTTACCCAAAGGGAGAACAAATGAAAATTTCTGAAACATCAGCGCAAGTTAGCCTACAAGGAATATTGGATCATACCACTGAACGCCTTTTGTCGGTTAAAAATGCAGATTTAAATTCGTTAGACAACGAAGAAATCGAAAAAATTACTTTATACACTAAGTGGGGCTTTGACGGAAGTTCAGGGCATAGTTCTTACAAACAAGCCTTTCATGACAGTAATGCATCTGATTCTTCTGTATTTATTACGTCAATTGTACCATTAAAATTAGTTTGTAAAAACAAAATCATTTGGCATAATCCTCGACCGTCTTCAACTAGGTTTTGCAGGCCATTAAAAATTGAATTTATGAAAGAAACGGTCAACAGTATTAAAACAGAAAGAGAAAGAGTGGAGACAGAAAAAAATGCTCTTATCGATACAGTGATATCAGTTGGAGAAACAAAGATAAAAGTGAACCACAAACTAATTCTCGTTATGATTGACGGTAAAGTGTGTAACGCGATTACAGACACAAAGTCCACACAAAAGTGCTACATATGTGGCGCTACCAGCAAGGAGTTCAACAATATTGAACAAATGATTTCTAGAGATTCCAACGTAGACTTCATGGAGTTCGGTTTGTCTGTCCTACATGGCTGGATAAGATTTTTTGAATGTCTTATTCACTTGGCATATAAACTTCCAATTCAAAAATGGCAAGCAAGAAGTGACGAAGAAAAAAAAATTATTGCTGAAACTAAAAGTCGTATTCAACGCGAATTTAAAAAGAGAACGAGATTGATCATTGATCAACCAAAACCTGGTTTTGGTAACTCTAATGACGGGAATACTGCAAGACGTTTTTTTAAGAATGCAGAAGTATCTGCTGAAATTACTAATATTGATTTAGAGTTGATCAAAAATATGCACACAATATTAATTGTAGTTTCTAGTGGTATTGAGGTCAACATTGAAAAATTTACAAACTTCGCTAATAACACTGCCAGGCTATTTGTGAAAAAATATCCATGGTACTATATGCCTCCTACTCTTCACAAATATTTTATTCATGGGCCTGAAATTATATCATTATCGCCATTGCCAATTGGTCAGCTAACCGAAGAGTCTCAGGAAGCCAGAAATAAAGATTTTAAAAGTTATAGGGAGAATTTTGCCCGTAAATTCAGTCGAGAAAAAACAATGGAAGATATCTTTAATAGATTTCTCTTAAGTTCAGATCCGTTTATAACAAGCATGAACAATAGTTCTAAAAAGAAAAAAGAGCTAATGCCAAAATCTGCATTGGAGTTGCTTGTACTTCCCAGCAATCAAAATAGCAATGATGAAGATGGAGATGAAGATGGAGATGAAGATGGAGATGAAGATGAAGATTAAGATTATTGTAACGAATTAATTTATGATTATGAAATTGAATGTGAAGTAAATACTAACATTGAAGGTAATAATGATTATAATAAAAAATTGTTGTTTTCAAAAAAAAAAAAAAAAATAGAATAACCGAATTTAATTAAATTTTTTTTAAATAGTGTGTTTATGGTTATTTATCAATAAAAAAACAATTAGATTCTCAAATGTTTCATTTTTGAGCAAAATTTTAAAATTTCGAGAAAAAAGGTATGATTTTAATTTAAAAATTTTCTAATAAAAATACATATAAAATATTTATTCCTTATTATTTTTAAAAATATTACTTATTTTTCTTACAGTACATTTAGTATGCTTTAATTTGCAATTTAATTGAATAATTTATAGCGCACCGTTCCAAAGTTACAGCAAAAAATGTGAAAAAAGAGGATTTTTTACAGAACACAAAATGGCCCATAAAGGGTTAAAAAATGTGTTTTTTCACTCTGGTTTTTTTTTAAATGTTGGTTTTTTATGTATTTATAAATATCCATTAATAAAAAATATTTTTTTTTTAAATTATGACTTCTATGAATTAATCGCCACTTTTCATGCATTTGGCCCCACTGTGCGTGGTCTAAATCACAAATACCACATGAAAAATGCCACTCTTGGCGTCTATTGTAATTTGGGGTGGTCATATTTGGAATTATACGGATTAAATATTAGTGTAATTGATATTGTGAGGTAATGAATGCATCAATTTAGATTAACACTACGATTTTTGTGATTGGTCGTGTACAAGTTCCGTTTGCAGTTCGTATATCAACAACTCTAATATTGTGATCAGACCCTGGGTAGATTTTAATCATTCGGCCCAATTTCCATTGATTGGGTGGCAAGTTGTTGTCTTTGATGACTACGAGATCGTTGACCTTGACATTTTCTTTTTGGATATTTCCACTTATATCTGCGATGAAGCTCGGCGAGATATTCAGATTTCCATCGTTGACAAAATGAATGATAGATTATTCGAAGGCGCTTCCAGCGGTTTGCAGGGCCAGATTTTCATTTGATGAATCTGGTTCAGCTGGAGCCCTGAGCGTGCCAATAAGAAAGTGCCCAGGGGTCAATGGGGTCAAATCGTTAGGGTCATCGCTAGCAGGGCTTAAGGATCTAGAATTGAGACAAGAATCGATTCGAGTCAAAATTGTAGACAACTCTTCAAATGTGAATTTCATATTTGGAATTATTTTTCGTAAATGGGTTTTAAATGATTTTACGCCTGCCTCCCAGAGTCTACCCATATGTGGGGCACCAGGAGGTATGAAATTCCAATTGATGTTTTGATGACTGTAGTGATGAATCAGTTGATGTTGAAGAGTCTTCATGAATTCAATTCTATCCTTTTTGATAAGTTCTGCAGCTCCAACGAAATTGGTTCCATTGTCGGAATATATGTAAGCTGGACAACCACGTCGGCCAATAAAGCGGAAAAATGCGGCTAAGAAGGCTCGGGTCGATAAATCGCTGGCTGCTTCTAGGTGAACAGCTTTAGTTGTGAAGCATACGAAAATGCAGACATACCCTTTTGTGATGAGACAAGCTCGCCCAGTAAAATTTTGAATGTCGAAGGGTCCAGCATAATCTACGCCCACTGTTTCAAATGGTCTTGAAAGGGTAGTTCGTTCGGGTGGTAAAGATGCCATAACAAATTCAAATTCAGGTTAGCAAAAGTTAGGTTGATTCTGAGAGTGAGGGGTGAAAATAGAGGCTAAATTAGAAGAGCCGTATCGCGGCGTTTGTTTATGTTAGTTCGAGTTTTTTTAATCGACCTTCGAACTTTGCAGTCAACTGCCGATTTTCAGCATATTGTTTATATGGTTTTTTGGCTATAACTTTTGCTTTCTGTTCGATCTATAATATGCTTCTCAGTTTCTTCAATAACTTCCATTTCAAAAGAAAATGGTCTTAGTCGGTAATTTGCGTTAAAAATCCCAAAACCATTAAATAAATAGCGATTTTGGTTGAAGTAATTAAAAAGGGAAGTTCCAAGAATTAGGAATTAGTAAAACAACTTTTTTGATTTGTTTGATTGCTTTCTTTTCAAATGAAATTTATTGAAGAAACTGAGAAGCATATTATAGATCAAACAGAAAGCAAAAAAAACTTAGTTTTGTGGAAAATATTTTCAAAAAGCATGAAAAAAAATTTTTCCAACATATTGCTTCGTAAGCACCACAAAAATTTTCTAAATCAATTTTTTAAAAAATTTTAATTCTTGCACAGGTCTCTAGCAATAATTTGTCTTTTACAGATTGAAACAAGTAAGAAAATTATAGTCGGTCTAGACCGACTATACGATACCCTATACCATGCGTTTAGAGACCCTATCTCTTACGCCCAACTAATTGGATATAGAAAATAAGCATAAACCAAATTTGAGTGGTATTTTTATTATTTTTTTGACTGCAGAATGAAAAATGTCATATCGGATGCTATGTCTATGTGGGGACTAGGTCCAAAAATGGACCGATCCTGACCATGGTTGGTAAAGTCTCTTGTATTTGGCGAAAATATATACAAAAAAAAATTTGAGATGAATCAGTGCGATATTTTTGTTTTTTTGATAGATTTAAGTGAAGATCGGGAAACAGCTCTATATGGGGCCTATGACTAAGAGTTGTCCCATAGGGATCATTTTTAGACTACTAATTAATGGATGTAATAAACACATACAAACCCAATTTGACGAAGATCTATACAACAATTTGTATCTTATGGCAATTTATGTCGATTTCATATGGGTCAGTTGTATGGGAGCTAGGTCTGAACATAGACCGATTCACACCAATTTCAATAGCGTTCATTCCGTGGCCGACAAAAGCTTATATACCGAATTTTATCAAAATATATTCATATTTGCGACCTGCTGTTTGATTACAAGGTTTACATGGACACACAGACAGGCGAATGGACGGACGGACGGACATTGTTAAATCGACTCAAAAAGTGATTCTGATTCGATCGGTATAATAAAAGACTGGTCTAGGTCAAATATTTTTGGTTGTTATAAACAGCAGCACAAAGTCATTATACCCAAACCACATAGTGATATAGGGTATAAAAATATCAATTAGTCGACGAGTTATAGCCAAAAAAACATATAAACAATAAAGTTCGAAGGTCGATTAAAAAAATTCGAACTAACATAAACAAACGCCGCGATACGGGACTTCTAATATAGCCTCTATTTTCACCCTTCAGTCTCAGAACCGACCTAACTTTTGCTAACCTGGATTTGTTCCACAGTGTAATTTGATTTTGTGTCTGTTTTTTATATAAAACACAAGTTTTGCAGTTATTGATGACATTTTTGACTAGGGGTGGTAATCTAAATACCCAATATTCTGTTCGAAGAATTCGAAGAATTCGAATCATGAGTTGATTTCCGCCATGTAAGGTAATTTTATGTGTAAATTCGGTGATCAATCGGGTCAACTTTAAATCGTACGGTAGCAATATTGGATATCGCTTATTATTAAATGTTAATGCTGGTGATTGAACGAGACGACCATTTGCTTGGATTACACCCATTTGATCCATGAATGGATTTAAAGTCACAAGTTTGCTAGTATTGGAGATTTTAGCTTTGAGTTTTAAATTTCGATATTCATCAGAAAAGCTTTGTTGTTGGGTCAATATGATGAGGCGATTTTTGACCGACTTTATTTCATCTCCTGAAATTTTTATTGATGTGATTCTGAGATGGGTCCTTGATGTTTCAGTGTTTCTCCATAATCGTAAAACATACGCGATAACTCTATATGCGCGAGATAATGATGAAAAGCGATTTAGAGGGTCTTCGTAAGTTGTTGTTGTAAAGACTTTAATGGGTTTCGCTTCGATATTTTTGTCATGAGGAGATATTGGTATTGGCCATTGATTTTTTGGCAATTTTAACCAACAGGGTCCAAATCACCACAAGTTATTAGTTCGGAGTTCCTCTGGTGTACAACCTCTGCTTGCGACGTCTGCAGGGTTTTCTTTGGATTCAACATGTTCCCAGTTTTAAATTCCAACCTTTTGTACAATTTCTGAAACTCGATTTCCCACAAAGGTATTCCAGGTGCATGGAGGTTTCTTTAGCCAGGATAACACAATTGTAGAGTCTGTCCAAAAATATGTCTTCAAATTGGGGATCTGTAGATTGGGTAGAATCCCCACAGCCAAATTTGCTAATAAGATAGATCCACACAGTTCTAACCTTGGAAGAGATACTTTTTTGAGAGGGGTAACTTGAGGCGAAGAGAAATGAGTGTACATTGTAGATATCAAGTTCAATTTGGATGTACAGCGTTGCTGCGTAAGCCTTTTCTGAGGCGTCGCTAAGTCCGTGAATTTCTATTTCACAGGAGGGGCTATAATTAATCCAACGGGGTATTTTGATAATGTTAATGGAAGGACAATTTTTGACGAATTTTTGCTACTTTATATGTGCAAGGGGTTTTAATATGTCATCCCAATCTATTTTGTCTAGCCATATTTGTTGCATGATTAATTTGGCATCTACAATAATTGGGGCTAGCCATCCGCAAGGTTCAAAGAATTTGGCTATTGTAGATAATACTTCGCGTTTTGTAAAAGTTTATTTTAATTCGACATCTGGAGCTGTAAAGGTGAATGAGTCTGATGACATATTCCATTTTATCCCGAGCGTTTTTGTTCCAGAATTTTCAGATAAGTTTAGCCAATCTACTGGTAAAAGTGTTTGGTTTGGAAAATCCTGGATAGCTCGTGGGTCCTTACAAGTCCATTTCATTAGGTCAAAACCTGCTGACTTTAAAACGGTGGTTAGCTCTTTTCTGGATCCGATGGCATCTGACAAGGTGTGACCGCCGGCTAGAACGTCATCCACGTACATTTTATTTAAAAATTGTTGAGGTTGGAGGGTGTGTCGATTTTATATCTTCAGCGAGTGATGTGAGTAATTCAAAATTTTCGATAGGGTAATTTTCGGAACAGGATTCGCTAGTAATTGGTTTGAGTCTGGTCAATTAGTATTTGCCGGTACATTTTTGTGACGTCAGCGTTAAATACGTAACGGAAAAATCTCCACTTTGATATCAGTAGAACAAGATCTTGCTGAAGAATGGGTCCTGGATATAAAATGTCATTAAGACTATTCTTGTTTAACGTCGGGCTGGAGGCATTAAAGACCACTCTAAGTTTTGTCTGGTTTTATTACTGCGTGATGCGGCAGGTAATAATTTGGGGTCTTATTTATATGCGAGGGAGAGGTTTTTCTCATATGTCCCAACTCAAGGTATTCTAATATGACCTGATTATATTGTTCTTTAAGGTTGGGTTTTTGTTTTAGCATGCGCTCTATTCTCAAATACTGGGCCATCGCTATGTTGCGAGAAAAGCCAAACGACCTTCGAACTTTGCAGTCAAATGCCGATTTTCAGCATATTGTTTATGTGGTTTTTTGGCTATAACTCGTCGACTAATTGATATTTTTTCAATCTGTAAAAGCCAAATTATTGCTAGAGACCTGTGCAAGATACAAAATTTTTAAAAAAAATTGATTTAGGAAATTCTTGTGGTGCTTATGAAGCAAAATATTGGAAAAATTATTTTTTTTCATGCTTTTTGAAAATATTTTCCACAAAACTAAGTCTTTTTTGCTTTCTGTTTGATCTATAATATGCTTCTCAGTTTCTTCAATAAATTCAATTTCAAAAGAAAATGGTCTTAGTCGATAATTTGCGTTAAAAATCCCAAAACCATTAAATAAATAGCGATTTAGGTAGAAGTAATTAAAAAGGGAAGTTCCAAGAATTAGGAATTAGTAAAACAACTTTTTTTGCTTTGTTTGATTGTTTTCTTTTCAAATGAAGTCAGTTCGAATCTAACTCTCTTTGCGAACGGTCGTGTAAAAAAATAAAGCGCTTAGAGTACAACTGTTTAAAATTAAAAACAAGTGTATATTTTTGTTTTTGTAATTGCCTATTCTTGATCTCATTTGAACTCACGTGGTAGACAATCCAGCTTAAAACAGGAATAAAAATTTTGCGATGGCCCGAGTGGCCAAATCTTCATCAAAAAGAAAGCTTGTAAACAAGAAGATGACAAAACTTCCTCCGGGTTTTGTTAACCCGAACATTGCGTCAACTTCAAGCAACAGATTTAGCCTGCTTGCTGGCCTCAATGATATGGACGTAACTCCCGTATCAAATATTAACGATGTTAAGGAGCACAAACCTCCACCCATTGTTGTAGAAGCTAACGCTTCATTTACAAAAATACAAAAGCTGCTTGGTAAGGATTGCATTTTCAAACGTACTTCAATTGTACCAAAATTTTTGCTCCTAGTAATAAAATGTACGAATGCTACAAGCAAATACTTAAAGAGAATAAAATGGAGTTTCATTCTTATGGCTCCAAAGAAAATAGGTTATATACCACCTTTTTACATGGTTTACCCCGCATTAGCTCTGAGGAAATCTCCAAGGAGTTAAAAAACTACAACCTATCCCCTTCGTCCGTGGCTGAAATTGTCACCAAATTCAGTTCGAACAACAATGCTGTTTACAAAGTTCAATTTGTTCGTAAAAATTTTAACCCAACTGCCTTAAAAAATGTAAGGACAATTTCCAATATCATAATTTCTTGGAAAAAATACAAATCTAGATCCAGAAATAAACCAACTCAATGCTGGAACTGCTTAATGTATGGCCATGGCGGTGAACATTGCCATCGAAGTGCTGCCTGTATGATATGTGCAGAACAACATGATACAAGTGTGTGTCCGCTTAACACAAATGAAAAAAGACCAGCTGTTTTTACATGCTTTAATTGCAAACAACAAGGAAAAGAGAGAACTGATCACTCTGCAAACGATATCAACTGTCCGTTACGTTCTCTCTATTTGGAAACTAGAACAAGAGTTACTTCTAAAAGTCCGAATAAAAGCAGACAACAACAAAATAACTCATTTCAATTTAATGTGGGAGATTTCCCTAATTTAAGAAACAACAACACAAATTGTAACAATAACATCAATAATAACAGCAAAGCTACATATGCTAACCAGCTGAAAACAAACAACGATTTATTTAGCATTGATGAGCTTTTTGATATTTTCACTACGCCCATGGATTATACTAATAATTTAAACGAATTCAAAATGCTTCACTTGAATGCTAATGGCATTTCAAACTTTTCTAAATTAAAACAATTTGAGATACTAATTGAACGAGAAAATATTAAAATAGCGTCTTTGAATGAAACATTTTTTTCAGAAAATCATAGACCCTATTTTAAAAATTATTATTTATATAGAAGTGACAGAACAGATGCAAGAGGAGGAGGAGTAGCTCTGTTAATTCATAAATCAGTCGCTCATAAAAACCTCTTTATATCAAACACTTCATCAATCGAAAACATCTCAATTGAAGTTATTATAAATAATAGACCTATTGTTGTATCTTCGTTATATTCACCAAGATATACCCATAACTTCTATGCTGATATCTTGAACCTAACACCTTCCACCAAAGAATATATAGTTTTTGGTGACCTAAATGCCAAACATTGTTCTTGGAATTGCCGTTCAAATAATACAGCAGGAATCGCACTCAACAATCTACAGCAATCAAACAATTTTTTCATACACTATCCTAATAGTCCAACCCTATTCCCCCATCAACACAATCGCGAAGCATCCACAGTCGATATTATTTTAAGCAATACCGCTTTAAATATAGACGTAAAAACAATGGATTACGAAATAGCATCAGACCATCGCCCCATTATATGTACACTTAAAAGATCAATAGCCTTGCAGGTTGACCTCAATTACTACGATTATAGTGCAACCAACTGGAACATTTATAAGAATTTTTTAGACAATAAAATCACGTTAAATGCGGATATATACAATACCAAGGTAGTAATTGATCAGGAAATCCAAAAATTTATAAATGTAGTTTTCGAAGCAAGGGATGCGTCTACACCTAAAATAACTCAACAAAATAATTACACATTACCAGAAAGTACTGTGATATATATTAAACTAAGACGAAGCTTTAAAAGAAAAAGCCAACGATCTTCAAATATAGCAGAGCAAACTTTTTATAATCAAGTTTCTCAGTAACATGATTGATAAAAGTATTAATTCGGAACGCAATAAGAAATGGTGTCAATTATTATCCTATTTAAAACCAGGTGATAAATCATTTTGGAGAATAAGCAGGAACTTGCGAGGGAAAGGAAAAAATCAAATCTCTCACCTTGAGGTTGGAAATACAAGGATAACATCTGATAAGGACAAGGCTGAAGTCCTGGCAAATACATTTGTCAAAGCAAATAACCTCACTTCGAATTACAACCACTCAGCGGATATAGTAATAAATACAACAGTAAATAATTTTAAGAAGGAAAATCCCAGTTCTGAGTCAGCAATTTATACATCTCTAGATGCAGTAATGAATATTGTCTCATCAATAAAATATCCTGGTTTTGACAATGTTCCCAACCTGCTCTTAAAGAAACTACCACTCAAAGCTCTAAAATTACTGGTTATAATATTTAACAGCTGCATCAAACTCAACTATTTCCCAAACCATTTCAAAAACGCTAAGGTTATAGCTATTAACAAACCTAGCACGCCAAAAAATAACCCAAAAGCTACAGACCTATCAGTCTATTAAGTAGCTTTGGTAAAATATTTGAAAAAATACTACATTCTCGTGAATTGTAACGACCAATTCTATTGTTGCTAAAGAACAATTTGGATTTAAAAAAGGGCATAGCACTACTCACCAAATAAACAGAATTAAAAATCAAATAATCACCAATAAAAACAATAAACGTTCAACGGGTCTAATATTGTTAGATATCGAAAAAGCGTTTGACACCGTTTGGCATAATGGCCTAGTATTTAAACTTCTTGATGCAAATATACCAAAATATTTATGCAAACTTATTTCAGATTTCATTCACGGCAGAAACTTTAAAGTTGCGATTAATAATGAAACATTATCTCCAAAAACCATCACCACAGGGTTACCTCAAGGATCAGTCTTGTCGCCATTGCTTTTGTGACGGCCGTTTTCATTTATTGTCTAATTTAATTAGAGTTTTATTTAAAAGTTTTAATAAAACGAAAACCTCAATCCAACAATTTGTTTTTTTTAATTTTTTCTTTGGACGAATGCTTCTTCTGTTTTTATTTCTAGTCACAATAAGTTATAGCAGATTGTCTGTAGTTGCCATACTTATCAAACTCTACCATACCATAAGGGTTTGACAAGTACGTCATTGAACCAAAAGGTGACGGTCAATTAGGTCATGTCAAGTACATAGAGTACTAATACATAACCGGCCTTATGCGCTGAAGAAAGCTTATAGGACATTCCAATCAGAACGCTCAGACTGATAGCGCATGTGTCGAGAGTGAAATAACAGATGGGCTCAAATATATATAAAACTTACAAAGAAACAGTTAAACCAAAAGTTAACACAACTATATAAATTGAAAAAAAAAAAACAACAAAAAAACTTTAATTACTTAAAACACAAAAGTTATTTAATACACAAAATATTTTTAAACAAACACACAATTATTAAAGACCACCACACATTTATTTAAGTTAAAACACCAAACACACACAACATTATTTAATATACATTAAAGTTTGATAACTACAATATAAAAATGTATGTAAAATGAAGTATGGGTATTAATTTTCATTTACGGGAATATTAATTGTTTGTTTTTATAAAAAGACGGCGGTACGAAATACCGAGACACCTGGTTGTTAAAAGACCGGCTAAAGGCGTGTTTATAACACAAAAGCCAACAAACAGCAGGCAATAACCCCCCATTAACAACCAATTATAGCACCACTGACAGCAACCTACCCAAATCACGTAAATTGACTGGCAAGAAAAAGGTGACCAGGTGAACATTTCAAAACGTATGTAAAACCAAAAAAAGAAAACTATTAAAAACTGAAAACAAAAAAAAAATATCATTAGAAAAACATGTAAAAGACCGGCTAAAGGCGTGTTTATAACACAAAAGCCAACAAACCGCAGACAATAACCCCCCATTAACAACCAATTATAGCACCACTGACAGCAACCTACCCAAATCACGTAAATTGACTGGCAAGAAAAAGGTGACCAGGTGAACATTTCAAAACGTATGTAAAACCAAAAAAAGAAAACTATTAAAAACTGAAAACAAAAAAAAAATATCATTAGAAAAACATGTATATATATATAAAAAAAAAAAATAACCGTTAACATTAATTCAGAGATCTGACCTTCAGTTGACTTTCCGATAGTACAAAGCAAAGAGTTTAAAATTCATGTATTAAGTCTAATTTTTTTTACCGTGTTAAATTAAAGCATTTTGACATTTGAAATTAAAGTATTTTGAAAAGTAAATTAATTATTAAACTAAACTAAATAATCTGTTGAAACACATAATAGTAATAATGTGAAAAACAAAATAAAACGAATACTTTTCCTTTACAAAATATTGACCTTCAGCCGTCCCTTATTGAAGTCTACAGTTTGTAGTAACTACTTTTAAATAAAAACATAATAAAAGATAAGAAAATATATTAACAATAGTTTTAAGTTAGATAGAGATTAAAAAAAAGAGGAAACAAAAAAATATATATATAAAGTTAGGAAATAGATTAAGCTATATATATATATATATATATATACATATATATATATATATTTAAGTATATGAATTCAACTTTATTAATTATTAATTTCAATTTGAACTCATATGAATGAAAAATTATATATAAACACATAGTAGTAATGAATTTAGATAAAGTGAGATTTAAACGAATAAGATATAACGATAAACAATAAGCAACAAAAAAAAAAAAAGAAATTATTAAATAAAATTAAATTAATGGGTATGAAATTCCTAAAATCGAATCAATACTATTAACATAAACAAAATAATACAAATAAAACTGGCCATCTAAAAACAATAATACGATACGTAAATAATATCTTTCTTATACAACTAAGATAAATAATAAAATAAATGAGTAAAGAACAAAATGATAGGTAGATAAATCAAATAAAAAAAAAGGAATAATTAAATGTATATACAAATAAAGTAATAATATAAAGATAAAATAAATCAAAAGCATATGATATTGCATAATATATTCAAGGTACATAAAATAACTAAAATAATTTAAAATACTTAATCTAAATAAAATAAATGATCTCGAGCTAAATACTATAAAATCAAATATTTAATTATAATAAATTATTGTAAAGAAAATGTCGTTATTGTAAAGTTTAACTAAATCCTTACAGGTATACAAACGTATAAAGTAACAATCATTGGCTGAAAGTTCAAAAATGATTTTTGCTTTAAACGTTTAATTTTTTTTAACTATCATCTTGTTACTATATCTGTTTCTTAGTTTCAAGATTATATATTATATATTTATATAGTACAGATAGACAAATAATTGTTATATTTAAATTGAAATAAACTTGAAGATGTAAATTATAAAGAAAAATCACAAAATGTGCTAATTAATTGATTTATTGGTTCAAATATAAGCAAAAACGGATAGTTGGTGAAATAAGCAAGGGACAGTATGAATAGTTTGGTAGGCAAACATACTGTCATGGATGACTGCAAAATGTCATAAGGGGCGGTCAGCCTAAATAGGATAAACATCACCTACATCCTATAGAAGAATGTCAAAGTACACTGTCAAATGAAGTTGTCGATTGTCTGTCCGTTTACAAATGGTTATCCTCTACCCAGTGATTTGTCCAGTGTTGTGTGTTTAGTTTTTGGCACGAATAAATTAATGTTGGCAGACCAGCGGAAGAAGATCCCCACCAATTTCCGGGGAGCTACAGTCGAGCGACCACCTACGTGCCATTTCCGCTATGTTCATCAAAAAAGGTTTGTCACATTTTGGCGCCCAACGTTCAGGCATACTATGAAAAAAATGCCTTAACTCTCAATATGAGAATCTTTTTCAGATAACGGATGTCCCGGAAGGTACACTCAGTACCATGCCTGTGTTGCAACGGTATCAAGAATAAGATTCAAGTATTGAGAACCAAACAGGTCAAATCAAATTATATCAGGTTCAGAAGACATGAATCAAAAGGCTATATAGCTGCGAATACATTAGCTGATGTTTCCTGATATAAAGAGAAATGATTCTGGGGGTTAACTTTATGTCGTATCGTCTTGTGCTTCGTTTATGTTAAGTCGACAACATTCGTTAATAAAAAAAAAAAAGTTCAAAACAATTATCCATCTTTTTGACATCAGAAAATTTATTATGCTTTCAACAAGAAAACATTAATCAAATTAACAATCTTATTAAACAATCTTATTTTCTAAAATATTAAATTCTTCTTGAATATAAGAAAAAAGTTAATTCCAAGAAAATAAAAAGATAGTTGATATTTGGGATTCTTCTTCATTGACACCAACTTTTTGTTAAAAATGCTTACTATAAAAAACAACCAATATATGTATTGTATTGAATCTGAAAAGAAAAGAAAATTTATTTTGCATTAGTTTCTTCTTAACCACTTTAAAACTTTTTTGTATATTTATCGGAATTACTAACAAAACTACAAAAAATATATGTATACATATGTACATATATATAGATATATTGACAAAAATATATAAATACTAATTAAAATTTATTTAAATTTTTTAATTATAACCTTACTCACAATTTATTTGGACTGTTATTTATAAATTAAGAGATATATTAATATAATCTGAGTTCGAATAATTAAGTCAACAAATTTTCTAAGATAATTCATAATCGTTTAGTTTAATTTAGTTGGTCAAATCGGTCAGGCTAAATTTAATTTTTAAAGTTAGGTATATTTTTTTTAACAGAATTTTTCTGGCTCATCAGGTATTACGGTTTTTTTTGGTTTAATTACTCCATTTATTTATATAATTGGATTCAACAGCGCTACGTTTCGTATCCGCCATACTTAAAATTTGTTTTGATTGTAAAATACATTATTTAACTAACTAGTTATATATCATTTTAGAACAAAATTCAAATATCTTGTCTAGTCGTTCTTGTTGAACATTAAATACAATAAAATAAAGTTCTAAAAAAAAAAAAAAAAAAAAACGATCAATTTCACAATTTACATTTACTTATTATATAAAAAAATCAAAAAAAAAAAAAAAAAATTACCTGACATACGAACAATCGAAAAACTTAAATCTATAGTGTAAGATAAAGTTAACATTCGACAAAGAGAACTAAACCCTCATCGTAAACAAAACTACTTACTATATTTCGGTATCGATCCATTTAATTTAGGTTTTTGGAAAAAATTCGGTTAAGCCCTAAAAACAAAAAAAACTCCCTTATTTTCAGAAACTACTTATTTAGCAAAAAAATAAAATTGGCACAGAGTAACCTAGATCTAGACAAATTGTTTTAAAAACACTATGGTTGGACCTAGACCGCCTTCAAGAACTTCCGAACGAATCGCTGCTAGGAATAATTCAGAAAGACACGAAACAGGCAACACAATAAATAACAATACAACGAGTTCAAGCTCACCACAATCCAATTCCGGTTTAAATACAACAGTTTTAACAACAAACGTAGTAACTCCTTTATTATCAATAAGATTTCCACCAGGCTTAGGTCCGCAGACTACCTCATCACCAGGGACGCCGAGTACAATCCCGACGCCCGTATATAGTAGTATAACAGCTCAGGAGATAAGAAGAGAGTTTTCCAGAATGTCACAACGAAATCCCACGTTACCCACGTTAAGTGAAAACGTACATCCGGAAATGCCTATAAATGGAGATGGATTAAGTCTCCGAGAATATGTAAGTGCTTCTGTGGGTGCAGCCCAAGCATCCATAATGAGACAAATGGAACAAAATCTAACAGTAATGATACCTCAAATCGTAAGAGAATCACTCAGGTCCGAGAGAAACTCGTCATTTGAAAATCATCACAACAACACCTTCAGATCACAAAATAGGACAAACAATAATGAACAAATGTACAGAGATCAACCACAGCCAATTCCCATACCATCCAGCAAACCAACAACAACAACCATATCCCCATCAAGCAGATCACCACCGACCCTCAAATCAATACATGATACCGAACATGGAAATGGGATACAGATCTAATACACCCCTTCAACTTGAGAAGTGGGGTATTAAGTTTGACGGAAATAACAAGTCTTTAAGCATAGAAGATTTTGTGTTCCGAGCAGAATCCCTAAGAGCAGACTACAGTTGTCCATGGGATGTGTTCATGAAAGGCTTTCACCACTTAATGACAGGGCGTGCAAATGACCGGTTTTGGACTTTTCGCCAACAAAACCCTACATGTCAATGGGACCACTTAAAATACCACTTAATAAAAAAGTTCAGAAATTTCGAAAGTGATTTTGAGATCCAAAGGCGTATTGTTGAAAGGAGACAATTACCTTCCGAATCTGCAGACACATTTATCTCAGAGATAATTAGACTTAAAAATCAAATGCGAATCCAAATACACGAGTATGAGCTGGTACGTACAATAAAGGATAACCTAAAAGATGGTCTGGTTCAATTAGTATATCCGAAAGAGATAGAAACCATTGACGAACTTTTAGAAGAATGTAAAAGGGCGGAGCGAAACATGGCAAAGAGAAACTCTTATCGCCAAACCATGCAAATCTTTAAACGCGTGAACGAACTGCAATATGACGAAATGCCATCCGAAGAATCTAATTTTCAAATAGAAGCAATAAAGCAATTTACCGCTCCAGGCAAACAACTCGTCTGTTGGAACTGTAAAAATCCCGGACACACTTTTGTGGAATGTACTCTGGAATAACGCAATTTGTTTTGCTACAGATGTGGGTTCGAGGGAGTAATCACCCCAAAGTGCCCTAGATGTATGGGAAACTCCCAAATGAACGTGATGAAAACTGGGCCACCATGTTCACAACAAAAATCGACCCAGTGATAATAAGTACAACTACAGAAATTAATATTAAAGACGATTCACAAAAAAATAAGGTCACAATTCAACGCCGAAACAGCAACACCGATCATGAAACCAAATTAAATGAAAATACAGTTTAACCACGGGAAGATGAACTAAAAGAAACCCTGAAAAATGTCTCTATTTGTAAAAATCGCAAATTAAATAAATTAGAAATCAACACAAATTTAAAAAAAATTATACCTTACGAAGATAGGTTAATACAATACCATAAAACGAGAGAGAAAATATTTAAAGATTGTACACCTGAATTGAGTAATAAAGTAGTTAAAGCTAGAAGAGGATACTTGCGAAGAAGAAATGAGCGTCGTGCAATATCATCTGCCTGTTTAAATATTGCAAATGATATAAGACCCTACATGGATGTAAAATTAAATGGTTTAGAGTTCAAAGGATTAATGGACAGTGGTGCTTCCATAAGCTTCCTAGGTAGAAACTGTCTTGAGAATGTAAAGGAAATGAATACAGCGATTTTGAACTTCAAATCTACAATAAAAACTGCAGATGGTAAAAATCACCTCATTGTTGGTAAAGTTAACCTTTCAGTACAGTGCGGAAATAAAACTCTTAATATGAGTTTTTATTTAGTACCAAATTTAAGGCAAGATCTCATTTTAGGCTATGACTTTTGGCAACAGGTAGGATTTAAAATATGTATGGGGGCATCCATTAATGAAATTGAAAACAACGATATTGATGATTCAAAAGTTCACCTTCTAACACAAGAACAGACAGAGTCCAGCAGTACAGAAACTAATGTATGCCGAATTAGACAGGATGATCGAACTGGACGTCATTGAAGTTGCTAAAGAAGCAGCGTGGAATAATCGCGTTACGTTAGTTATCAAACCGAATAAAAATCGTTTGTGTTTAGACGCTAGAGAATTAAACAAAGTTACTAAGAAAGACGCATATCCGCTCCCAAACATCGACGGACTTCTTGCTAGACTTGGGGATACACACTTTATTTCAGCCATAGATTTAAAAGATGCATTTTGGCAGATTCCTCTAGAGGAATCAAGCCGACAAAAGACCGCATTCACAGTACAGGGTAGACCACATTATCAGTTTAAAGTTATGCCTTTCGGGCTATGCAATGCTGCCCAGCGTCTATGTCGCATGATGGACAAGGTAGTTCCTCCAGAGTTGAAAGACCGTATTTTCGTATATTTAGACGACCTATTGATAGTTTCACCGAACTTCGAATCCCATATTGAGATGTTAAAAGTGGTGGGGGAGAAACTCTCCAACGCTGGATTAACGATTAATATGGAAAAATCTAAGTTCTGCTACAAAGAGCTTAAATATCTTGGGTATATTGTTGGAGGTGGCAAGTTAAAAACAGACGTAAGCAAAATAGAAGCAATTTTAAAAATACAACCCCCTAAAAATCCGAGGGATGTCAGAAAATTTTTAGGTACGGTAGGATGGTACCGTAGGTTCATTCATGATTTCTCTACGCTCACAGCACCCCTCACAGATACTTTAAAAAAATCTTCTAAATTTGTACTAACTCCAGAAGCGTTAAGTTCGTTCGAAAAATTAAAACAGTGCTTGGTATCGAGTCCAGTGCTTTCTAGCCCTGACTTCGAGAGACCATTTTTCGTGCAATGCGATGCCTCGAATGTCGGAATAGGAGCGGTTTTATTCCAAAAAGATGACAACGAAGGTGAACACCCGATTGAATACTTTTCACGAAAACTTAATACGGCCCAAAACAATTATTCAACAACAGAAAAAGAGTGTTTGGCAGTAGTATTGGCGATTGAAAAATTCAGAAAATACATTGAGTTAATGGAATTTACAGTAATCACCGACCATTCAAGCCTCCAATGGCTTATGAGACAACAAGACCTAAATGGAAGACTGGCTCGGTGGAGTTTGAAACTCCAGGGATATAGTTTTTCAATTGAACACCGAAAAGGTACGAAGAATGTAGTTCCAGACATGTTGTCAAGGTTGGACATGGAGGAGATCACTATACAAAATCCGGGTATAATAAATATAAATTCTGAAAAATTTAAAAATGAAAGCTATTTGTCCCTTATAAATACTATCAAAGAAAATAATGATAGATTACCTGATTTAAAGGTATGTGAAGGGATAGTCTACAAAAGGGTTAAGTTTAACGATGAAAACGTATTGGATGAAAATGAATGTTGGAAAATTTGGCTGCCTGAAGAGCTTACAAACGAGGTGATAAAGAAGTCACATGAAGACAACACGTCGCATGGAGGCACAGCAAAAACACTTTTCAATATTAGAGAATTCTTTTATTGGCCTTCAATGGTGAAACATATTAAAAATTTTATACAAAACTGCGATATCTGTAAGGAGATAAAACACCCAAAGCATACCCTTCGTCCAACAATGGGAAAAGAGGTAGTGACACAAAGACCCTTTCAAAAAATATACGTTGACTTTCTTGGACCGTATCCGCGTTCAAAGTCAGGCAATGCTTACATATTTATTGTGCTTGACCACAAAACAAAATTCGTCTTATTAAAAGCGATGCATAAAGCCACCACAAAATTGGTTAATAAGTTCTTGATCGAAGAAATATTTCATAAATTTGGAGTCCCTGAAGTCTTACATTCAGATAATGGAAAACAATTTACATCGGATTCTTTCCAAGAATTATTAAAACTTTATGGAGTGAGACATCTAAGAACAGCAATACATGCACCCCAGGCCAACGCGAGTGAAAGGGTCAATCAAACTATTTTAAGCGGCATAAGAAGCTACCTACAATCCGATCAGTCTAGGTGGGACGAAAACTTGTCCAAAATCGAATGTTCACTGCGATCAACAATTCATTCATCGACGGGAATGTCGCCATATTTCGCACTCACCGGTTTTCAAATGATAACTCACGCCCAAGCTTATGAGATATTAAGAAAACTTGGCACAATGGACGACGGTGAAATTCCGGTGCTCCCTAAATCGGCACATATGCAACTTATTCACCAAAAGATGAAGAACAAATTGCACGACGCTTACGAGAGAAATGTACGATCTTATAATAAACGAAGTCGGAACGTCATGTTTAAGCCAGGTCAGGAAGTCTTCAGAAAGAATTTTGTACAAAGTAATTTTGCAAAAGGTATCAACGCAAAACTTTGCAAACCATGGCTTAAGTGTCGAATAAGAAAAGCGGTTGGAAACTGCCAATATGAAATCGAGAACTTAAAAGGACAATTAATCGGACTTATTCATGCACAACACCTTAAACAATAAATTCAAATGCAAACCTTACACAAATCACAAGCAATTGCCGCAACTGTTTTGCAATCAACTAATCCGTAAAACAAAACATCGCCAAAATCAAATACAGCAATACCACAAAGGGTGTGAAATAAAAAGAACACCACATGAAAACAAAAATACAGAAACTTAATAACACCTGTAAAAGAACCAATCATTTCAATATTTACCATTTCTAGCTCGAACATCATCCAGTCACAGAACCTCCTTGTGGTGATCGGCATCTAAAATCCAATGAACACCAACACCTACACAGAATATTACTAGTCCAAACATGTGTTTATTTTTTTTTTTTGAATAACCATTTATACCACTTACCTTCTTTGTTCTTCGATCCAACGTTTCCCAATTATTTTGCACTGCACAGGTTGCGTGAAAATAACTGGCTTTGTGACGGCCGTTTTCATTTATTGTCTAATTTAATTAAAGTTTTATTTAAAAGTTTTAATAAAACGAAAACCTCAATCCAACAATTTGTTTTTTTCAATTTTTCTTTCGACGAATGCTTCTTCTGTTTTTATTTCTAGTCACAATAAGTTATAGCAGATTGTCTGTAGTTGCCATAGTTATCAAACTCTACCATACCATAAGGGTTTGACAAGTACGTCATTGAACCAAAAGGTGACGGTCAATTAGGTCATGTCAAGTACATAGAGTACTAATACATAACCGGCCTTATGCGCTGAAGAAAGCTTATAGGACATTCCAATCAGAACGCTCAGACTGATAGCGCATGTGTCGAGAGTGAAATAACAGATCGACTCAAATATATATAAAACTTACAAAGAAACAGTTAAAGCAAAAGTTAACACAACTATATAAATTGAAAAAAAAACAACAAAAAAACTAATTACTTAAAACACAAAAGTTATTTAATACACAAAATATTTTTAAACAAACACACAATTATTAAAGACCACCACACATTTATTTAAGTTAAAACACAAACACACACAACATTATTTAATATACATTAAAGTTTGATAACTACAATATAAAAAGGTATGTAAAATGAAGTATGGGTATTAATTTTCATTTACGCGAATATTAATTGTTTGTTTTTATAAAAATACGGCGGTACGAAATACCGAGACACCTGGTTGTTAAAAGACCGGCTAAAGGCGTGTTTATAACACAAAAGCCAACAAACCGCAGACAATAACCCCCCATTAACAACCAATTATAGCACCACTGACAGCAACCTACCCAAATCACGTAAATTGACTGGCAAGAAAAAGGTGACCAGGTGAACATTTCAAAACGTATGTAAAACCAAAAAAAGAAAACTATTAAAAACTGAAAACAAAAAAAAAAATATCATTAGAAAAAACATGTATATATATATATATAAAAAAAAAAAAAAATAACCGTTAACATTAATTCAGACATCTGACCTTCAGTTGACTTTCCGATAGTACAAAGCAGAGTTTAAAATTCATGTATTAAGTCTAATTTTTTTTACCGTGTTAAATTAAAGCATTTTGACATTTGAAATTAAAGTATTTTGAAAAGTAAATTAATTATTAAACTAACCTAAATAATCTGTTGAAACACATAATAGTAATAATGTGAAAAACAAAATAAAACGAATACTTTTCCTTTACAAAATATTGACCTTCAGCCGTCCCTTATTGAAGTCTACAGTTTGTAGTAACTACTTTTAAATAAAAACATAATAAAAGATAAGAAAATATATTAACAATAGTTTTAAGTTAGATAGAGATTAAAAAAAAGAGGAAACAAAAAAATATATATATAAAGTTAGGAAATAGATTAAGCTATATATATATATATATATATATATATATATATATATATATATATATATATATATATATATATATATATATATATATATATTAAGTATATGAATTCAACTTTATTAATTATTAATTTCAATTTGAACTCATATGAATGAAAAATTATATATAAACACATAGTAGTAATGAATTTAGATAAAGTGATATTTAAACGAATAAGATATAACGATAAACAATAAGCAACAAAAAAAAAAAAAAGAAATTATTAAATAAAATTAAATTAATGGGTATGAAATTCCTAAAATCGAATCAATACTATTAACATAAACAAAATAATACAAATAAAACTGGCCATCTAAAAACAATAATACGATACATAAATAATATCTTTCTTATACAACTAAGATTAATAATAAAATAAATGAGTAAAGAACAAAATGATAGGTAGATAAATCAAATAAAAAAAAAGGAATAATTAAATGTATATACAAATAAAGTAATAATATAAAGATAAAATAAATCAAAAGCATATGATATTGCATAATATATTCAAGGTACATAAAATAACTAAAATAATTTAAAATACGTAATCTAAATAAAATAAATGATCTCGAGCTAAATACTATAAAATCAAATATTTAATTATAATAAATTATTTTAAAGAAAATGTCGTTATTGTAAAGTTTAACTAAATCTTTACAGGTATACAAACGTATAAAGTAACAATCATTGGCTGAAAGTTCAAAAATGATTTTTGCTTTAAACGTTTAATTTTTTTTAACTATCATCTTGTTACTATATCTGTTTCTTAGTTTCAAGATTATATATTATATATTTATATAGTACAGATAGACAAATAATTGTTATATTTAAATTGAAATAAACTTGAACATGTAAATTATAAAGAAAAATCACAAAATGTGCTAATTAATTGATTTATTGGTTCAAATGTAAGCAAAAACGGATAGTTGGTGAAATAAGCAAGGGACAGTATGAATAGTTTGGTAGGCAAACATACTGTCATGGATGACTGCAAAATGTCATAAGGGGCGGGCAGCCTAAATAGGATAAACATCACCTACATCCTATAGAAGAATGTCAAAGTACACTGTCAAATGAAGTTGTCGATTGTCTGTCCGTTTACAAATGGTTATCCTCTACCCAGTGATGTGTCCAGTGTTGTGTGTTTAGTTTTTGGCACGAATAAATTAATTTTGGCAGACCAGCGGAAGAAGATCCCCACCAATTTCCGGCGAGCTACAGTCGAGCGACCACCTACGTGCCATTTCCGCTATGTTCATCAAAAAAGGTTTGTCACACTTTACTCGATATATACATCCGATTTCAAAGTTCCGAAATATATGAAAGTTGCTTACTACGCAGATCATACTGCGTTAATTTCTTCAAACAAACTTACAAGTGCACTCCTGAAGAAAATGGAAAAGGGACTTGTTAATTGCAGTAAATATTTTCACAAATGGAAAATCAAAATTAATCCAAACAAGACCCAAGCAATTATTTTTCCGTTCAACAAATCTCCCAAAAGGCTGCCAAGACGCCATCTTCATATTGGAAATAATACCATAAATGTACTTAATCATGTCAAATATCTCGGAGTTGTCTTGGACAAAAAGCTTACTTTTAAACAACATATTATGGCTACGTGTCAAAAAGCTATAAAATCATTTAAAGCATTATGGCCACTACTAAATAGAAGGTCATTTCTAAACCCCAAAAACAAAAATCTACTCTTCAAAAGTGTTATAAGGCCGATATTAACATACGCGTGTCCTATTTGGAGTAACGCTGCCAACTGCCACCTAAAACGCTTACAAATTATACAAAACAAATGTCTTAAAATGATAAATAAAAAGCCCTGGAGGTATCCTACTAATCTTCTTCATGAAGAAACAGGTTATGAAAAAATTATCGATTTCATAACAAGGATTAATAACAATTACTTTGCCAAAATTGAAAATTCCTCTTACCCACTGATAAGAGAATGTAGAGAAATAACGTAAAATTAAAAAGAAATCACCAAATTGAAAATTATATGCTTATAGGGGTCTATTATTTCTAATAAACCTTCTATAAGCATATAAATATTTTCAGATAGTATTTGAATTTATTAAATCGTATAAAGGTTTTTCCCTCCCATTTTCCTTTAAAAATCATTAAAAAATAAAATAAAAACTATTTAATGTCTATATATTATTTGTTGCAATATCTATGTAAAGATAAGATCTCATATGTAAATATCAAATTTGTTAAAATATGTAAATAAAAGAAGAATATATAATTGAAATTGAAATTTTCAAATGAAATTTATTGAAGAAACTGAGAAGCATATTATAGATCAAACAGAAAGCAAAAAGGACTTAGTTTTGTGGAAAATATTTTCAAAAAGCATGAAAAAAATAATTTTTCCAACATTTTGCTTCATAAGCACCAAAAAATTTTTCTAAATCAATATTTTAAAAATTTTAATTCTTGCACAGGTCTCTAGCAATAATTTGGCTTTTACAGATTGAAACAAGTAAGAAAATTATAGTCGGTCTAGACCGACTATACGATACCCTATACCATGCGTTTAGAGACCCTATCTCTTACGCCCAACTAATTGGATATAGAAAATAAGCATAAACCAAATTTGAGTGGTATTTTTATTAATTTTTTTGACTGCAGAATGAAAAAGGTCATATCGTCTATATGGGGACTATATGGGGACTAGGTCCAAAAATGGACCGATCCTGACCATGGTTGGTAAAGTCTCTTGTATTTTGCGAAAATATATACAAAAAAAATTTGAGATGAATCAGTGCAATATTTTTGTTTTTTTTTTTGATAGATTTAAGTGAAGATCGGGAAATAGCTCTATATGGGGCCTATGACTAAGAGTTGTCCCATAGGGATCGTTTTTAGACTACTCATTAATGTAGTGTTCCGCAAAGCGTGTACCGCGGCACACTGGTGTGCCGTGATCACCAGTTAGTGTGCCACGGAAAAAAGTCAATTTCCATTTTAATTTGATTTTATTTTTTGTATTAATTTATTGTTAATAGTACAATAACATAAAATGCACAATGAACAAATAAAAGTGTTAAATTCGGCTGTGCCGAATCTTTGATAACCTCCACCTCGGTTTGAGTATTGATAATAAATGTAAACAATATATTTGAAAAAGTAAACAATTTGTTAAACTTAATACCAAATTATTTCAGCAAATTCTTTGGGTTGGTCCGCTTAACAGATGTTTTTTGTTTATTTCAAGAGTTGGTCTAAAAAGCTTTCTCACATTAGTAATTCGCACTCCAACGAGGAAAGATCGTTTTCGTCTTTTCTATTATTTCGGATAAAAGAAAACACGTTTCGGTGTTTGCTTTTTGGACATCGTTGTTGCTGATCGGCATGCATTTAGGTTATATACCTATATTCATGCGTTTCCGGTTATATGATATAACCTCTCGAATAATTTAAAATTTTTGCAAATTAAATAGCTCACCCTAACCTTCATTGCGAAAAAGCTCTCTCAATTTTTTTTTTGTTGTTAAAATATCATATTTGGAAAATAATTTTTTTTACAATTAAAAGGGAGTTTTCTTTATTAGATTTTGTGGCAACACAAAATAACACCATACAATACAAAATCTAACTCAGTGATGCCAACTTTTGATTTTGAATTAAATTATGTTAATAAAATATATTTTCATTTATTGACTCCAAATACTACTACCTGGGAATTATCATCGAACTTCAATTTTTGGGGTTTACTTTGCCTACCATGAAGTCAAATTTTGAAGTCATCCAAGGACTATACATAATGAGGACGTGCAAAACGATAATGGAACGGTTAAACCAAAAGTCTGTATTTACTGCAACATTGTTGATTAGTAAAAAAAACATGTATATATAATTTTTTTTTATTCACCAATAATGTTGAAAATGTAATATCGTAAAAAAAAATATTTATGGAATTTTATATGAAATTAAATAAATAAATGATTATTTTTATTAGATCTTAATGATATGTTAAGAATTTATTGTTTTCAATAAGTTTGAAGAAAAAAAAATATGATAAAAAAAATACAATATTTCTTATTTCATTGGAATTCGAACATAAGCGAAAAAGGTCAAGAGCCAGCGCACTACGCACTCGACCACCAATATGTTATGCGGCAGTTATGCATATAAATGTTTCTTTAGTTAAACAAAATCATAGGCAGAACGTTCAACAGAGAATATTGTGGTGGGAACGTTGTGGTGAGAACGTTGGGATAGAACGTTGTGGTGAGAACGTTGAGGAGAGAACGTTGATACGTTTAAAATTTTATCCCAACAAACGATGCCAGTAGTAAAATGCAAATGAAATGGAGAAAAAATTATTTATACAAACAGTTTTTACATTATTTTGCTTTGTTGGGATGTTTTGCATGTAGTAACAGTAACAAAATCGACCTGATTTTGGCAAGCAGTGTATATAATTAAGAAATGAAAACTACAATCCATGTACAGTCCTATCCACTTGAATAGCACACCTAAATATATATATATATATATATCAAAAGCTTAAAGCACGCGCTATTTAAGTGGACAGGTTTGTATGTTCATTTTAAAATGATATGCTTATTATTTATATCATTTCTACCACCGTGTAACATTTCTACAATTACAATATTAATATGTTTTTTGAACCAAAAAAAAGAACCATTAATGTTATATTTTTTGTTTTTGTACAAAATTTAAATAATTCATTTGATTTTATTATGTAATGATATGCATGAAATTTTCACAATTTTAATAAAAGTATTTTAACTATAATTAACTATACAAATTTATTTTAGAAATTCTTTTTGTTTTTTTTCATATGAAAATATTACATTTTATAAATATTTGAAGAGTATATAATATTTTTCAAATTTATAAACAAATATTTGAAAGCAATTCTTAAATAGCATTTGATGTTTTCTGTAGTCCGGTTCTGTAAATTTCAACGATCCGACAATCGCAAAATATATCGACAGCTATTGTTGTTTGCACTAAGGATTAAGTAATTCACTAAGTACATACATCTTAACGACGGTCGACAAATCTATTTTTCTATTTATTTAAATTGTAGACGAGTGGCATCTCTGTCAAAACAAGCGAAAAACACAAAGAAGAATAGAAAAAAACAAATTACTTCGTGTTTGACAGGATGATTTTATGTTTATGTTTAATATCTTTATTTTTTTACTAATATTTCTGTGTATTTATTTGAAAATGAAATAATGAATTGAATATGCAAAAATAATATTAAATCGGATCAAACAGCATTTGGAGCAAACCATCAGCTCATGCCAAGCCGGATTTCGCAGTGGTTCCTCGTGCGCAGACCATGTTAACTCTCTACGCATTATTATAGAACAAAGCGTTGAGTTCAATTCCAAATTACATCTTCTATTTATAACTAGATTTTGAAAAAGCGTTCGATTCAATTAATCGAGAATGTATTTGGTCCGCCCTGCGAAAGAGAAATATACCTCAAAAAATAATAGCTCTTATTAAGGAAAGCTATAACAGTGCAAAATGCTTTGTTCTCCATAAGGGAAAACTTTCTGAGCCGTTCATGGTAGAAAGTGGAGTTCGTTAGGGCTGCATATTATCACCTCTTTTGTTTCTTGTTGTTATGGAAGATGTCCTCAGTAGTATTGAGAATAAAAGGCCAGGAATACAATGGAAAATCAATAACCAATATCTAAATTACCTGGCCTATGCTGACGATATCTGTTTACTTTCGCATAATCTTAATGACCTTAGACACACAAGTAAAGAACTGCAGGAAAAACTACAATACACAGGACTCAAAATCAACGCTGGCAAAACAAAAACACTAAGTGTTGGTACAACAACAGTTCCAATGACCATCAACAGCCAAACTTATGATGCATGTGAACAATTTTTTTATCTTGGATGTGAAATCTCACCTAATGGAGGAACCGAACTTGATGTTGATGCTAGAATTAACAAGGCAAGAGCGCCTTTTGGCATACTAGCTCCAGTATGGCAAAGTAATAAAATTTCTCAAACCACTAAACTTAGAATTTTTGAGGCAAATGTCAAGTCTGTCCTATTATATGGGTGTACAACCTGGAAAGTCACCAACAGGATCACAAAACGATTGCAAACATTTGTCAACCGCTGCCTAAGAAGGATATTACGTATCTTTTGGCCTCAAACAATATCGAATGCCGAGCTGTTACTAAAAGCAAAGCAAATGGAAGTAGCAACTGAGATACGTAAACGGAAATGGCAGTGGATTGGACACACTCTCCGTCGAAATGATGATAATGTATCCAAGCAAGCTCTTAGATGGAACCCATTTCATCAAGATGGCAGAGAAAGCGGTAGGCCACGTATAACATGGAGACGTTCAACAGAATCCGAAATGAATCAACTGGGTGTATCTTGGAACGAATTAAGGTCTATTTCTCAAAACCGAGTCAGATGGAGATCTGCAATTATTGGCGCCCTATGCTCCAGTGGGAGTTAGAGGAACATATATATATATATATATATTTAATTTTTTTATTTATATAAAAAAGTCTTAATAAAAGCAAAATATTTTCACTATTTTATGATTTTTATTTATGTATGACGACATTTCAACCTAAAAATTTAAGTTTTTATCGATTGAATAAACAACACAAAAATGGTTGTCGTTTAGATAACAACAACAGCTGAGTTTAATAATAGCGAATATCGCTTAAAAATGTTACTGATAATTTTGCGATTTTCTTTTTTTTAACGATTCGACTATCGTTAAAAGAAGTTACTGAATCGCGGTAGTGAAAAGCTATTAATTTCTCCTGAATGTCAATATTTTTTTTAAATGTATAAATTTTTTAAATGTAAACGTAGGTATTGGTGTTTTTTTTTTTTTTTTTAATTTCAATTTGTGTTTAACGAATAAAATTTATATATTAAAGATGCAATAGATGTCTTCTAAATTTAAAATTATAATTTCCGACGTTTTGATATGATTTTCTGAAATTCAATTAATTGTAATTTATAATTGGAAATTTTTAATTCCAGTTTTTAGAATTGATATTTTCTTAAATTTGAATGGAAAATTTAAAAAGTGCAATTTTGTATTTATGTGAATAGTAATGCTTTAGTAATTATAAACAATTTTTAAAAATTAGATGTAATCGCAATCAGATATTTTGTAGGTAAAGCAGAATAATAGTTCTATATAACTATGTAAAACTGTTTTGAAAGCAAAAAACTCATTGATGAACTCGGTAACTCTATTTTATAAAGACAACAAAAAGTTAACATGCCAAACTTATGTTCATATTTGTAAAAGAATAATGAAAAAACATATGAAATAAAAGACCAGCCCGTGTATACTCTTAACATTGTTCTGTATGATATCTAGTTGAAAATATTGACATTCATGTTAAAATAGAAGTAACTATTGCAAGGCTAATTAGAACAAAAATTGTGGCGCCATCTACTGCGGCATAGTCAAGCTGAGCAAAATGAAGTTACACTCTGTTAAAGCAAAAGAAATGTATTTTCCCCACAACAAAATATTGCAGAAAATTATGTAAATAAAATAATATACCGATTTATTTCTAACATGCAGTTGTTATGGATATACATATATATAATATATGTATATTATTTGTATTATTTAATATGTTTATGTATGTATATGTAAATATTACACACAAAAAATACAACATCAAACGTTATTTTTGTGTTTTTCTTTTTAAATAAATTTATACATAAAATTTTTTTTGATAAATTTACATTTTTTTTTTATTAACAACTAGGTATTTTAGCATTATTTGCTTTAGATGTTGCTGAATTTTTACTCCCTTTATATTAACTCGCAGTGTCTGCTTGTCGAAAAAATTTTGGATCGATTTTAACCCTTTTCCCGTAACCCATTCGATCTGAAATTTTGCAGGCAGGCTCGTGGTAATAACAGAAATGATTTAACAAATTTTTTTAGTGATGCCAAAACAATGGAAACTTTTAAATTTTTCTACCAGAGTTAAAAAAAAAATTTACAAATTGTTAGTTTTTATTATACCATTACCACAACGACCACAAAACCAACAAGTCCAGCTATGACAACAACACAACATTTAGAATAACAACAAGAACAATATAGAAACATCATATTTTTCATTTTTCATTTTTTTTTTTACTTTTTCAGAGATTTCCCTGGACCTGTTCCACCGATTTTAATGATTTTTCAAATAGAAATCTTCCCATGAATTTGGTGAATCATTCTAATTAAAAATTATCACTGTAGCTGCACTATGGAGGGCGTGATTGTGACAAGAACAACATAGAAAATTATATTTTTTCAAGACTTTTTTTAGTTCTTCATTCAAATCTCGGGCCCTAATCGGCCGATTTGGACGATTTTAAATAGAAAACTTTTCATATGTTAGTGAATCATTTTTTATATCAACGAGCACCCTAGCTGCCCGATTGATGCCGTCATCGTGATTTCCACAGACGGACATCGCTATATCAACTCCGGTTGTTATAAGGATCACAAATATATATATTTTATGGGGTCCAAATTTTTTTTTCTAATTATTACAAACGGAATGACAAACTTATATATACCCTCTGCACACTGGAGTGTAGGGTATAAAAAGTGTGAATTTTTCTACATGTTATGATATTTTTAAATTACTTTATTGCTAATAGCACAATAACATAAAATCAGCGCTGGCCATACCAGCTCCAGGGAGCCGAATTCTAATATTCATTATTTACGTTTTTAAAGAAATGTACTACTTATTTGATTTAATTAATTTTAAACTTATGAATAAAAAGTGCTTATTGCTTTTTACTGCTTTTTTTAACATCAATGACACCAAATCTTTATTTTCCCAACAAAAAAAAAATTGTTTTATTAAAAAACACTAATTTTTTTACAGTGCAATGCCCGTTTTCTCAATAGGCGATGATCTTTTATCCCAACGAGAAACTGCCGATTAAAGAAATTTGGTTTTCTCAATGTCTGGTTTGCTTCTATTTTGTCGCAAAGCTAACCGGTACTCATCTGCCAGTTATTTATTTATCGTACAGATAAATTATTCTCCCAACTTTCATATCCATTTTGAGAGGCATTGCCAACTGAAAATAATTCTCCCAACTTTCATACGTATTTCGAGAGGCATTGCCAACTCAAAATAATGTTTTTGTCTGTACATTGAGAAAACCAAAATTCTTAACCAGCGGTTTATCGGTCCAATAAATTTATGTCCTGGTTAAGTAACAGCTAGTTTGACGATACATTGAGAAAACCGGCATAAATATCTTTTAATTTTACTTTTGAATGCAAGTATTCACAGTTTACTTTAGTCAGTCCCTTATTAAAACGCTGAAGTTGAAAACGTTTTTACCGATATGAATTTTTTAAAATCCATAATTAGAAATCGAATGTAATTACATTCACTTAATGCTTTACTTCACATTAAAAATGGATTGAAAAGAGAAAATTCCTGTTGCGAAAGAAATCAAATACCTGATGCTGTATATATGTATATTATTTAATAGTAATGATGTTTATAAAACATCAGAATTTGAAATTGAAATCGTTTTATGGTCGGGTGAAAGTGATGATGAGGAAACAATAGACTTTAATGTAAGTATATGATATTTTAAATTAAAAATTTTAATTAGTAATTCTTGTATGCATAAAATACAAAGAATATTTAACTTTTATAGGTTTTTAATTTGTTTTTATATTATTTAATTTCTTTATTTCGATTTTTTTTTACCTTTCACAGTTAAAAACTGTATTTGTGAACTAATTTTTTTAATTTAATAACAAAATATATTAATAAAGAGAAAAAATAAAAAATGGAAAATTTTTTACTTTTTCCAAAAACTTACACGCTTTTCTAACCGGTTTTGGCAGTTTTTGATATTTTAAAGTTGACAGCCCTGCATAATATGCACAATTAAAAAATGTAAAGAACCGTTTTAAAAATATGCTCAAAAAAGAAGAAAATAACACAACATAACAAAAAAACACAGTAACTAATGATTTCCAAGAAGAAGCAGAGTCAACGAAGAAAAAAACTAAGCTTGTTTGTCGAAAATATTATGAGAGCTATGTAAGTTATGGCTTTATATATTGCGGAGACGAATCATGCTCAATTCCAAAATGTTTTGTTTGTGGAGCAACTTTGGGCAATTATTCGATGGTGCCCAGTAAACTTTTAACTACAAAACATCCATCAATAGCGAAAAAGACAAAACCTTTTTTCAACGTTAGAAAGACCAGTCTAAGAAACAGGTAACTCTCTTTCAAAATATCAGAAAAAGTTCAAAAAGCAAGCTACGTGATCGCTAATATGCTAGTTAAATCCAAGAAGCCTCCTCATTCTCTCGCTGAAACATTATATGAAACAATATTATGATTAGCCAAGAAGCCGCTAAGGAAATCGAAAAATACCAGCGTCAGCTTATACAATCTCACGTCGCATTACTGATATTTCTAGCGACATTGAATCAACGTTAATCGAAAAATTAAAACTTAGTGGAGTTTTTGCGGTACAAGTTGACTAAACTACTGTTATCAGTGGTCACGCGCATCTCATCTCAAATGTGAGGTACCCTGACGGATGTGAAATAAATGAGGAATTTTTACCTGGTTATACCACAGGAGAAGAAGTGTTCAAAGTTCAGTGACCGTAATTTGGAATGGCACAACTTGTAATGGTACGGTTCTGGTGGAATTTCCGCTTCCGTTTCCCTGAGCCTTTGCTGGTCGCACGTGCTGGCGTGGGGCCTAGCTCACCGGATGGGTGGGGTCTTGCTCAGGCCCAGGGAAACCGCACTACAGGTGTTCACGTGCGATTTTTAAAAAACTGAAAAAAAAAACGGTCGTTAATGGGACGGATGGCCATACTTACCTTGGGATTGGGGACGAGGTGTTCTGCCCCTTTTGCCCTCCCTACGTTGGTTTTGGTTTGGTTTGGTTTCCTACATTGGGTTTATAATCTTTATTTAAAATTCATTTTGTACGTACTGTACTATTTTTCTTTCCTATAATAACTACAACAGTTCGATTGGGGAACGGTTATATTCTTCGACTATGTGTAACCGTACATTCTACCACGGGTACAAAATAGTTTATTTATATATATATTTTTTTTTTTTTTTGTAATTATGTTTTTTTTCTAATCTAATCTAAAATTTATGACTCAGCGAAAATGTAGACCATTTTAATTTAATGGTAGGCTTAAAAAGTTGAAAATTTTTAATATAATTTTATGTTTATCCAAACTTAACTTAAAAAAAATTTATTTAACTTTAGCCAAATTTTTTCTTTAATAAAAAAAATTTTTTTTTAAGTTTTGACTTAATTCTAGCAAAAACTTTTAATTTTAGGAAATTTTATTTAACTCTTGCAAATTTTAATTTTTGTTTTTTTTTTTTTTTGTACGTACTGTACTTTTCTTACATCATCTTTACTATTATTACCACCGTCTTGTACGAAAACCGTTACAATATGTTTTCTTTTCTTTTGGTTTCTTGGTTACCGTTATACTCCGGTATAAATTTCTTTGTTTATAAAATATTATAGTGTAGAAACGTTTCCATATTTAGTAAAATTTTTAGTAGTTAGTAAAATTTTTAGTATTTAACTTAATTATAGATATAGGAACATTTTAACGTAGAAAATTTTTGTAGTTTGCATTTTTATATTTTCGGTAATTTCAATTTAGAGAATTGTTGTTTAAATTTTATATTTAAGAAATTTTAATGGTAGGAAATTCTTTCTTTAATTTTAAGCAAAACTCTTAGTTTTAGAAAACTAGCATTTATTATTAACCAAATCTACATATTAGGAACACATTTAATTAAAATTTTTTTTTTCGAGCCAAAATACCACTTTTAGAAACAATTAAGTTATAAAATAAAATTTCTTTTATGAGTTGCATATAAAAATTACCGCATAACGCTGATATCGCCTGCTGCTGTAGTTGTGGTTGGCCAGTAGCACAATCTAATCAGTCGTGACAACTTGACAGCTGTCAAAAAAGTAATCTCGAACCGTATGGCTTTGTTTACCTTTTTATACCCTCCACTCCAGTGTGCAGAGGGTATATATAAGTTTGTCATTCCGTTTGTAATAATTAGAAAAAAAAATTTTGGACCCCATAATATATATATATTTGTGATCCTTATAACAACCGGAGTTGATATAGCGATGTCCGTCTGTTCGTCTGTCCGTCTGTGGAAATCACGATGACGGCATCAATCGGGCAGCTAGGGTGCTCGTTGGCATAAAAAATGATTCGTTAACATCCTGAGAAGTTTGCTATTTAAAATCGTTCAAATCGGTCGATTATGGCCCGAGATTTGAATGAAGAACTAAAAAAAGTCTTGAAAAAATATAATTTCATATGTTGTTCTTGTCACGATCACGCCCTCAATAGTATAGCTAAGGTGATCATTTTTAGTGAGAATGATTCTCCAAATTCATGGGAAGATTTCTATTTCAAAAATCATTAAAATCGGTGCAACAGGTCCAGGGAAATCTCTGAAAAAGTAAAAAAAAAATGAAATATATGATGTTTCTATAGTGTTCTTGTTGTTATTCTAAATGTTATATTGTCGTCATAGCTGGACCTGTTGTTTTTGTGGTCGTTGTGGTAATAATATAATAAAAACTAACCCTTTGTACATTTTTTTATCAACTCTGGTAGAAAAATTTAAAAGTTTCCATTGTTTTGGCATCACTAAAAAAATTTACTGGATCATTTCTGTCATTGCCACGAGCCTGCCCGCAAAGTTTCAGATCGATTGGGTCACGGGAAAGGGGTTCAAATCGATCCAAAAATTTTTCAACAAGCAGACACTACGAGTTAATATAAAGGGAGTAAAAATTCACCAGCATCTAAAGCAAATAATGCTTAAATACCTAGTTGTTAATAAAAAGAAAACAATGTAAATTTAGCAAAAAAAAATTTTATGTATTAATTTATTTAAAGAGAAAAACACAAATTTGGTGTTATATTTTTTGTGTGTAATATTTACATGTACATACATGCACATATTAAATAATACAAATAATATACATATATTCTATATATGTATATCCATAATAACTGCATTTTAGAAATAAATCGGTATATTATTTTATTTACATAAAATTCTGCAATATTTTGTTGTGGGGAAAATACATTTCTTTTGCATTAACAGAGTGCCACTTCATTTTGCTCAGCGTGACTATGCCACAGTAGATGGCGCAACAATTTTTGTTTGTTCTAATTAGCTTTGCAATAGTTATTTCTTTTTTAACATGAATGTCAATATTTTCAAATAGATATCATACAGAACTATGTTAAGAGTATAGACGGGCTGGTCTTTTATTTCATACGTTTTTTTATTATTCTTTTACAAATATGAACATAAGTTTGGCATATTAACTTTTTGTTGTCTTTACAAAATAGAGTTACCGAGCTCATCAATGAGTTTTTTGCTTTCAAAACAGTTCTACATAGTTATATAGAATTATTATTCTGCTTTACCTACAAAATATCTGATTGCGATTGCATCTAATTTTTAAAAATTGTTTATAATTACTAAAGCATTATTATTCACATAAATACAAAATTGCACTTTTTAAATTTTCCATTCAAATTTAAGAAAATATCAATGCTAAAAACTGGAATAAAAAATTTCCAATTATAAATTACAATTAATTGAATTTCAGAAAATTTTATTCGTTAAACACAAATTGAAATTCAAAAAAAAAACACCAAATACCTATGTTTACATTTAAAAAATTGTTACATTTAAAAAAAAATATTGACATTCACGAGAAATTAATAGCTTTTCAGTATCGCAATTCAGTAACTTCTTTTAACGATAGTCGAATCGTAGCAAAATTATCAGTAAAATTTTTAAACGATATTCGCTATTGTTAAACTCAGCTGTTGTTGTTATCTAAACGACAACCATTTTTGAGTTGTTTATTCAATCGATAAAAACTTGAATTTTTAGGTTGAAATGTCGTCATACATAAATAAAAATTATAAAATAGTGAAAATATTTTGCTTATATTAAAAAACTTTTTTATATAAATAAAAAAATTAAATAGCATATTCAATTCATTATATCATTTTCAAATAAATAAACAGAAATATTAGTAAAAAAATAAAGATATTAAACATAAGGATAAAATCATCCTTTCAAACACGCAGTAATTTGTTTTTTTCTATTCTTCTTTGTGTTTTCGCTTATTTTGACAGAGATGCCACTCGTTTACAATTTAAATAAATTGAAAAATAGATTTGTCGACTGTCGTTAAGATTTATGTACTTAGTGAATCACTTAATCCTTAGTGCAAACAACAATTGCTGTCGATATATTTTGCGATTGTCGGATCGTTGAAATTTACAGAATCACACTACAGAAAACATTAATTTAAATTCAATGAATTTTAGAAAACGTCAAATGATATTTAAGAATTGCGAACATAAAAACTGTTACATAAATAAACGCAATTTGATGAGAATGTTATTTATATATAAATTTTCACAATTTTTTTCAGAAAATAAAGAGAACAAATTATTTTATTTGAAATGTTTGGGACATTTGGTTTTTTTGCGTTTGGCATCCCTAATTTGAATATTTATTATTACAAATTTATTCTCTATGTTTTCAAAATATGGCAATATTTTAATAAAAAAAAGTTGAGAGAGCTTTTTTTTGGTTATTATTTTGTTACTCGATCCGACCTATATGGCCACAATGAAGAAATATTTGGCCAGTTAAATGAAACTATACAGCCATCTCCAATTAGCACGATTTAATGCATATAGCCACCCTACACAACCATTACCTTTGCAATGGAGGTTAGGGCGAGCTATTTAATTAGCAAAAACTAAATTAAACGAGAAGTTATGTCATATAACCGGAAACGCATGCATATAGGTATATAACCTAAATGCATGCCCATCAGCAACCGCGATGACCAAAAAGCAAACACCGAAATAAATCCGAAATAATAGAAAAGACGAAAACCAACCCAAAGAATTTGCTGAAATAATTTGGTATTAAGTTTAACAAATTGTTTACTTTTTCATTTACATTTATTATCAAGACTCAAACCGAGGTGGAGTGTATCAAAGATTCGGCACAGCCGAATTTAACACTCTTACTTAACATTTAAAAAACAATAATGTCGTATTTTCTGTTTTGATATAAAAATATAAAAGGTGAATATTAAAACCAATAGCTTGTGATTTGTTTTACGTAAAACAATTAAATTCAAACTACACAAGCCAGGGCCGAAGGAAGAAAGCAAAAATTACTATAGCTGAGCTAGCAATATTTTATTAGTTTGTAAAGAAAATAAATTGGATTGAAATCAGCATTAAAATGGGAACTGTAAGCTTTTTGGAATATTCTATACTAAGTATTTTTATATATGTACATATGTATATTACAATTTTTTAAAAAAAAAGGCAAAATCAGTTCTGTGAAGCTGTCAGCCCACTTGAAAAACAAAAAGGTTCCCTTGACTAAGCAAAATAAGCAGACACAACAAAAGGCAGTCGAAAAGGAAGAATCAAAACAACGACGATAAACAATAAGATGAGATGCTGGATAATGTAGCCGACATGGATGGAGAAGACTCGTAACGCAAACAACATAAAAACCTGGCTGAGTTGAAAAAGGAGTTGGATGAGACAAGAGCCAATTCTAAGGTTTTGAGTGACATTTTGGAGGGTTTTGATGATGCTTGTTAAAATTTGTTATAAGACAATTTCATACACTACTACTCAACCCAGGGCCGAAAGGAAGGAATCACAAATTACTATAGCTGAGCTAACCATTGCTGGTGGCGAAAATTTTAGCAAGTTGAATTGTGGTATTATTGCTTTTGATTATGACTTGCATGTGGAGCGCGTGTCAGTGCTCCTCATCATAATTTGTCTTCTAATATTTCCATCACATTGGGTACTATACTATACTTCATAAATAAAACATTAATTTTCTACTTTTTTATTCCTATAAGTAGACGGACTTGTACACCTTGGAATGAAGTTAATGGAGGATTCAATTTTGATAAAAGTAAACAATAGAAGCAACAAAATCAATACGAATAGAAAAAATGTAAGTTAATGCAATTAGCGGTATGGTCAGAGTGGAATTATGTTTTTAACTTAATAAAATATGTGAATTATATTTTCAACAGCTCGAAGGCAAATAAATCTTAGTAGGAGAGAACGATTGCAGTTTAATTTAAAAGAATTACGCCAAATAATCAAATTAGCACCCGAAGATTTAATTGCCAGCGTTGAGAAAAATTTGATCATAGAACATTTAAAAGAAAGGCAAAAGGATATATTGGAAAGTGCAATAGGCTCATTTTTTTATATTGTCTCGGAGATGTGGCTTTCTTTCCGTAAGAGGAAAATTTACAAGGACAAATTATCTGTTTTTGAAATATCTACCGATGCGGAAACGAATTTTTATAATCTAGATTTTGTAGTGCACGTAGTTTCTTCAATGGTGTTTATTCAACTTTATATATATTGAGAAATCAATTGAAGATGTAAATTATTAATAAATAATAAAAAGACAAATGATCTGTTTTTGAAATATCTACCGATGCGGAAACGAATTTTTATAATCTGGATTTTGTAATGCACGTAGTTTCTTCAATGGTGTTTATTCAACTTTATATATTGAGAAATCAATTGAAGATGTAAATTTGTGGTATATGGTCTCATATTCAGTTTATTCATGGCAAGCAGTATAAATTAAAACAATTGCAACTTATGAATTTGCAGGCAAAATGTGGTTAGAATTGTCCAAGAAATTATTTTATCCAAATTTCATGCTTTTACATTCCACATTGCCCGCGAACAGCAAACAGAGAAAATAGAGAGATTATTGGCACCGGGATGATCAAACTGTACTGTTCGAAATGGCAGAATCACAACGCAATTTAAACCAACCATTGGAAGAAATGGTAGCACAACGTACATATTCCACAAAAGCCCACCAATCCTTAAACAAATTTTAATATTTATACAAAACAAAGCAACATAACAAAAACTTAAAGTATTAATTTTTATGCCGTTGACAAAAAAATGGAAACCTTGAAACCCTCATTGAAAACTTTTCCTCATTTTTTGGTTTCAATAATTTGTGAGTATCCATATTTTAGTACTGCTTCGGTTACAAAGTAAAATATGCAGACACCTCTAAAAATGTTCAAATTCTGCGTGTTTATTGTAATATTTAAGAATTAAGTTTATCAAACTGTTTACTTGTTCAAATTTTTTGTTTACATTTGTAATAAAAAGAGCAATAAGTAATGTAAATGTAATGTAAATGTAATGTAAACGTAATGTAAATGTAAAAGCCAGGTGATTGGTATCACAGATTCAGCATTGCCCAATTTAACACAATTTATTTTTGCTTACCTCTATTGTTACTTTTCATAGAACCATTGCATTTTAATAAAGAAACTCTATATTGACTTTTATAAAAGATGTCTTTTATTATAAATATATAACAAATTAAAATCTTTATTATAGTTACAATATAATAGGAAAAATAAACATTATTTATCAACATAACATCTTCCAGCGTTTCGTAGCATAGAAATTGATTTTTTATCGACCTTCTCTGGTCTAGATCCGTCATGTTATGTTAGAAACAGTACCACCTCGTGAAGGATGTGGTTCTTCACCACGCATGACGGTCTTGGGTAAGGAGAAGCTAGGTGTTTCAAATGCACAGGTGCATTGTATTACACTATGTATGACGCTACACTTACCCCTGGATTGCAGCGAGTGACAATACAATTTGTTTTACAATTAAATTAAAATCAATAGTATAGTTTTTGAAAGTATATAACGTTTTTTGTTTTAAAGAACTAAAAAAATATTGTGTTGTCACTGAAATTCCTAGGTTCCAAAAAACTTATCGGTCCACCCACAACCAAAAGCTAAAAATAAAAATTCAAATTAAAAAATCTTAAAAATACAAAAGAACAAAATAAAAATTCTAGAAGCATAAAAATTCAAAATTCATAAAAATTAAAAAATCATAAAAATATAAAAGAACAAAATAAAAATTTAAAAAGCATAAAAATTCAAAATTCATAAAAATTAAAAAATCATAAAAATACAAAAGAACAAAATAAAATTAAAAAAGCATAAAAATTCAAAATTCATAAAAAGTAAAAAATCATAAAAATATAAAATAACAAAATAAAAATTCAAAAAGCATAAAAGTTCAAAATTCATAAAAATTAAATTATAAAAAATAAAAAAAACATACAATTCAAATTACTAACAAAAACCAAACAAATTTTAAAATCTGTTAATTTATAAAATGAAATATAATAACACATGCATATTAAAAAAAAATTACAGCATTTAGTAATAAAAATATAATGTGTGTGTTTTTATACCCTCCACTCCGTTTGTAATAATTAGAAAAAAAATTTTGGACCCCATAAAATATATATATTTGTGATCCTTATAACAACCGGACTTGATATAGCGATGTCCGTCTGTCCGTCTGTGGAAATCACGATGACGGCATCAATCGGGCAGCTAGGGTGCTCGTTGGAATAAAAAATGATTCGGTAACATCCTGAGAAGTTTGCTATTTAAAATCGTCCAAATCGGTCGATTGGGGCCCGAGATTTGAATGAAGAACTAAAAAAGTCTTGAAAAAATATAATTTTCTATGTTGTTCTTGTCACGATCACGCCCTCAATAGGACAGCTAGGGTGATCATTTTTAGCGAGAATGATTCACCAAATTCATGGGCAGATTTCTTTTTCAAAAATCATTAAAATCGGTGGAACAGGTCCAGGGAAATTGTTGCGGAATTAGTTTTCTCAGTGTATAACACAACTCTGAATAGAGAAATCGGCTACCAAAAAGAAGCAACCATGTTTTGTCCTCTTGCTTTTAATATTATCCATCGCGTCAGTTTTTTTTTTGTATTAATTTTATGGTGTGATAGTACCGTTAAACTAATCCACCAATCATATATTAACAACGCTTAAAGAAGAAAAAGGAAAAGGGAAGAAAGAAAAAAGTGTAGTGACAAAAAGGCGACGCGAGTAGTTAAGTCAGCAGTTGGCAGTCAATAGTTGGAGATACCGTTCGTCAAAAGAAAAAGCCGGAAAAAAACCCCCAAAGAAAAACTGAGAAACGTGCAAATAAAAAAAAACACCTGAAAGTTTAATTAAAAGTTAAGAAAGTTGAAAATCGGAAAGTGAACGAAAAAAAAAAATTGTTTTTTTTTTTGAAACTGAAAAAAAGAGGTTAACATGTTTAATTGAAAATTAAAATGTTGAAGAACAAAACGTTTACGAACACAATATAATCAAAGTCGACTAAGGCAGTGAAACAGTTCAAAAAAAAATTGGAAATGAAAATTAAAAATTGAAATTGTTGAAAATTAGGAAAAAAAAGAAATAAAACCTAAAATTTTGTAACCTAGAAAACCAAAAGAACCCAAAGTTTATGCACCCTAAATAGCTGAAAGCCAGTAAAATTATGAAAAATTGTGTAAAGACTTTTGCTAACACATGTGAAAGAAAGACTTTTTTTTCTGTACTACCTATATTATAACTACTGTATTATAAATTTGCCAATTAAAAAGGTTCAAACACCAACAAATAAAATAAAAAAAATTAAAATAAAAAAAAAAACCTATACATAAGTATATACTTCATCTTTAACAATGACAAAATTGATAGTGATCTCAACGGGTTAAGACAGAATCCTTTTTTTTTGAAGCAGAAACAACAACAACCTACACCAAACTCCTCGAGGAAGAATCAGCGTAGCAGCTTAACATCAATTGCCGCGACAACGTGCAGAGTAACTATACCATTAAAGAAAAAGAACCAAACAAAATAATTAATAAATTGTACTTACTTTATATAATTACTAATATATTCTTACCCACACAAACTTACCTTTATATACATACTCAACTTATATTATTACCAATTTATACATATATATAAGAACTTACCTTATATATTTACCCTGTAATATTATCACCAATATACTCAGTATATACTTACCCTTAAAAACTTACCTATATATATATATATTACATTGATCCTATTACTATTACCAAAAATCAAAAAAAAAAAATAATTACCTTACCTTTTTCATATACTTACCACCCCTTATGTTTAAAACCAAACCAAAAAATTAAATTGCCTCAAATTTATACAAGTACTTACCTATATATTTACTCCATTTATAATATTATTATACTTACCTTATTATACTTACCTTATACTTGAAATTACAGAGAAAACAAAAAAAATTGAATCATTTTAAACCCTTCCATGTATTTCCATTCCATTTATAAAATGACCAAATTACTTACTATTAAATAAAAATTTATAATTATATATCTAACATAATGAAAATCTAAATTTTTTTTTATTTGAAGAAGGCTGGCGTATGAGTAGGTATGGGAAAATGGAGTATAAAACTAGGTGCAATTGGAGTAGGTTACCCTACTATTGTTAGGTCAGCAGTATTGATTCATCGCCTCATTTAGACTAACTTTTGCAAATTAATTTCATTTCCCCGACAATTTTTTTTTATTCTTTGGCTTTTACAACAAAAAGGCATACATTTTTTTTTTATGCTTACGCAGCGATTATATTCGGGTCAAGAACCAAGCCCAATATGGCAGATCTAGCCAGACAGCTTTTTTTGTATGCCTTTGACTCCCAATTATCGTTATTCTGGAATTTTTTTTAAATTGTTTCGTTAAGACCCCGCGTAACGTAAATGGCGCCCAACGCAAAGCTACCTTTAGGTAGCCTAATGAAATTAATTATTGTAGCAGACCTAAAAATTATATGTAACGTTGTACGCCGTAACATAAATGGCGCCCAACGTTGAAATTAAGTACATTACTAGAAAAGAAGATTTTGTGGATGAAAAGATTGTTAAGAAAAGTGGGAAAAAATAGACGGCGAATTCAAAGCCAGACAATTGTTTTAGTTAAACCCAAAAATCTGAACAAACTTTCAATTACAATTTTTTTTTATAGTGCGATGAATCAAGGCTGAAATTTTACCAACATTTTTTTTTGCAAATTTTTCTGAATGTGAGAATAATTTTGAAACTAATTAAGCTTCTTATTCCATACCACATTCACAATAGTTTGTTAATTCTCTTTCAATTTAACACCAAATTCATATCTTGTCTCAAATTTCTATCAGTTAAAGTTCATAAGATTATAATCCTTTTTTGTATCGACGATAGAAAGTTTGGGGCAATCATATGAGTTAAGGCTACCTTAAAAATTTACAGGTCGCAATTTTTTATAATTCCAATGAAAAACAAGTAAGAAAATTATAGTCGGTCTAGACCGACTATACGATACCCTATACCATGCGTTAAGAGACCCTATCTCTTCGGTCCAACTAATTAGATATAGAAAATGAGGAGAAACCAAATTTGAGTGGGATTTTTTTAATTTTTTTGGCTGCAGATATGAAAAAGTTCATATCGGATGCTATATCTATATGGGGACTTGGTCCAAAAATGGACCGATCCTGATCATGTTTGGTAAAGTCTCTTGTATTTTGCAAAAATATATATAAACAAAATTTGAGAAGAATCAGTGCAATATTTTTGTTTTTTAATAGAGTTAAGTGAAGATCGGGAAGCAGCTCTATATGGGGCCAAAGGGATCATTTTTGGACTACTCATTAATGGATGTAATGAACGCATACAAACCCAATTTGAGTAAGATCTATATGACAATTTGGATCTTATGGCAATTTATGTCGATTTCATAGGGGTAATTTGTATAGGGGCTAGGTCTGAACATGGACCGATTCTCACCAATTTCAACAGCGTTCATCCCATGGCCGATTAAAGCTTATATACCAAATTTCATCAAAATATATTAATATTTGCGACCTGCAGTTTGATTACAAGGTTTACATGGACACACAGACGGACGGACGGACGGACATTGTTAAATCAACTCAGAAAGTGATTCTGATTCGATCGGTATAATTAAAGATGGGTCTAGGTCAAAGATTTTTGGTTGTTACAAACAGCAGCACAAAGTCATTATACCCAAACCACATAGTGGTATAGGGTATAATTAGTTTGCGGTAAAGTTTAGGAGAACCTTAGTGAACCTGGCTTTAATCTTATAATTTTATATAAAGAAAAATATTTAAAAAATTTTTTTTTATCCAAAATAGATTCTGCTTCATATTTGAATATTAGATGAAGCAGAATCATTGTTGGAAACGTTTTATACCAGCCAGCATAAACACGTCACCAAAACGATAAGCTTAGCGGGGTAAAACTAAAATAAAACTCCATTTGCCTATGCCTCTCAAACGTCAGCTGGATTCTCTCGAAATTATATAATTGATTTTTTTCCTATAAATATTTAATACTTAAAAAATTTTTTTTTTTTAATTTTTATTCGATTGATTTACTATAAAACAACCAAAAAAAAAAGGCTTTAGTTATTTTGTAAAATTGGTTCTAAATTATCCAAAGCTAATTGGTTTGAATTTCAATAAGGAAATTTTGTTACTTTTGGTAATTTTCTTACATTATATATATATAGTTTCAATTTCCCTTTGTTTTGGCACAGTTTTTAACCGTTTTCAAATATACTCAATTCTATAAATTTTTCTATTTTAATTAATCAAATTTTTCCTTAATTTAGGTTTTCCACATTTAACTTTAAATTTTTCAAAAATTAAATTTTTACATGTTTTTTTTTCAACTAAAATTTGTAATAACAAATTAGAATAACTTTAATTTTTTTTTTTGTTAAAAATTCCACACCAGTTAATGTTTGGTCAAAAAAATTTTAGTTCTCATTTCTTTTACTGCCACTTTTGCCAAGAAACGACAAAAAAATTAAAGACAAATAAAAAACTCGATTTTTATTCGTTCTAAAATATTTAATTAAATCAAAATTTTATATTGATCTTCAAATTAAAATGAAAATTTTATTTGCACACAACTGATTTTTCTTTTTCTCTCAAGAACGCAAATTGACGTTACAAAATTGATTTTTTTTCTTTTCGCGATATTTAAACATTTTTCGGTCAAATTTTATTGACATTCTTCTTATTATGAGCATTCTTACGCGTAGTTCGGCTCGCGGTTCGAAAAATAGCTCAAACTCACCCAGAGGTAGGGGCAGATCTTTAAATACAACCAAATTGTTAGAAGATCTTCTTATCCCTTCTCAGACGCAACCTAAAGTAGTTCACTCACCTCCACGTAACTCGAGTGCTTCAGTTGTCAGTAACATTTTACCATCATTTACCTCAGAACATCCCAATAGTATTCTTAGTCAGCAACAGGAACAATTATCTGACCTTTCTAAATTAAGTCAAAGTTCCTTACAAGATTTTTTTCAACCTATTGGTTTTATCGATAATCAAAATCAGTTGCACACTTGCTTCAATATGGCTTCGTCCAATGATAAGGTACCTCCTAATCAGCCAAGTGCGGGCGAAAATGCTGAAAAAACTAACGATTTGATAGCCATGGTGCAACAAGCCATTCGATCAACTCAAGATGAGTTCAGATCAGAACTTAACTCGTTAAAAGCCACTATTTCTCATTTGACCCAAATCCCACATTCTTCTGGAAACCCACCTATAAATGGTCAGCACGAAAACATTCACAATAATGAACCATCATACACTGCTCCCGAAGGTATGATCCAGCCACCAATGTTTCATAGATCAACTAAAGTAGACTTGGAAAAATGGAAAGTTTCATTTGATGGTACAGGAGACGTTTCTGACTTCCTATTTAAAATTGATACCTTTATGAAAAGATCTCGTTGTTCTAATGAATATTTACTTTCAAATTTCCAAATCTTCCTTAGCGGAAAGGCCGAAAAATGGTACTGGAATTTCATGAAACAAGATAGTGCCCCTTCGTATCCCTTTCTTCAATATAGCTTAACCCAAGAATTTGGTACTTTAGAAACGGATCACGATATTTTATTGAAAATTCACATGCGAAAACAGCAACCAAAAGAATCATATGATGATTTCCATTGCTCAATCATTTTTATGAATTCTCGAATGAAGGAACCTATAAGTGAAGCCAAGCTTATAGATATATTGAAGAAAAACGTTAATTCTAACCTTAAGTTATTGTTATTTAATACTAACCCTAGGGGTCTACACTCTTTAAGAGATTTTGCCCGGAATGCAGAAATGGTTCTTAGTGAAACCAAAGTCTCCCTACCGGTCACAAACACAAAATTTGCACGCCATGTCAATGAAATAGAAATTGATTCTGTAGAGGAAGATGATAGTGAAGTAGAGAACGACCCACAGATAGATGCAATCCAATTTTCACGTCGCAATACGAAACCAGATTATTCTAAAATCAAATGTTGGAATTGCTTATCCCTGGGACATTCTTACATTTATTGCCCTGAGGAAATTAGGAACATCTTTTTTTACAAGTGTGGTGAACGCGGTGTAGTTACCACCAGGTGCAAAAATCAACATCTGGGAAACCGGAAACGGAGCGAGATGGCCACCGGGGACTCTCGTTCCCAGACATTAACCCCGAGTTCCTAATCGATCGAACGAGGAATCTTCCACAGGAAGATGAATCTAGATCACAGCTCTCGAAAAAACTTTCAGATAATTTATCTGACAGACCCTGTTCACCTCGCCCTCCATTTGCGACAATTTCCAGAAAAATCTTGAAATGTAGGCTTCGCTTCAAGAAAAGAAAAGCTTTTCGTAAGATAATCGAATCTTCCTCATTGTGTGTCACAGAAGATGAAAGACCATTTGCTAATGTTAAAATTTTAGGCAAAAACATTTTTGGGTTACTGGACTCAGGGGCCAGCGTTTCTGTGTTAGGCAAAAATAGTTTGGATTTTGTTAAATTACACAATATACCTTTAAGACCTTTTCGATCCTTTATATCGACAGCTGATGGCTCCAAAAATATCGTTTTAGGGCATTGCAAACTACCCGTTCTGTATAAAGGCGTTACCAAAGCCATAGATTTTTATATTGTATCCTCGTTGACCCAAGAAGCCTATTTAGGATTAGACTTTTGGCGTAGTTTCGCTATTGCTCCAAATATTATACCTACCTTAGAATCTTTAGATCTCGAACCTTCAGAAAATCAAGACCTACTGTTTCATGATTTAACGCCTGAGCAAAAACTACAGCTGGAATCAGTAGTCTTTCAATTTCTGTCTTTTGAAAATTTGGGCCTTGGTTGCACAAACCTTTTGGAACACCACATCGACACTGGTGATTCTGTTCCCATAAAATGCAAACATTATCCACTTTCACCGCCAAGACAAGCCGAAGTCTATCAAGAAATTGATCGACTACTAAAAATGGGAGTAATAGAGGAGTCCAACTCACCTTGGTGCTTCCCAGTTGTTAACGTTAGAAAACCCGGTAAAGTGCGTTTATGCCTTGACTCTCGGAAATTGAATCTTATTACAAAAAAGGACTCTTACCCTCTTCCCCATATTAACGGCCTTCTCAGCAGATTGAGGGATACCCATTTTATTAGCGATATTGACTTGAGGGATGCTTTTTTTCAAATACGACTCACAGAGTCGTCAAAGGAGAAAACTGCCTTTGCAGTCCCTGGTAGACCCCTCTATCAATATCGTGTTATGCCCTTCGGGCTCTGTAATGGTCCTCAATCAATGTCCCGTTTAATGGACAAGACAATACCATCTCGTTTAAGGGAAAATGTCTTTATATACCTAGACGACCTTTTGGTCTGCAGTTCCACTTTTGAAGAACATGTAGATTTACTTCGACAAGTAGCCAAATGCCTGAAAGACGCAGGCTTAACCATTAATTTGACTAAGAGCAAATTTTGCCAAAGTGAGATAAAATATTTAGGATACCGCATTGGTAAAGGCTGTCTCAAAGTTGACCCAGACAAAGTATCCGCAATATCTAATTTTCCATTACCGAAAACCCCTCGCCAAGTTCGCCGTTTTAGAGGTATGGCAAACTGGTACCGTTCTTTTATAGATAATTTTGCTAACATGGCTGGTCCTCTTACTGATTGTTTACGTAAACAAAACGACAAGTTTTCGCTTACTCCCGACGCAATCGATAGTTTCGAGAAACTTAAAATAGCTCTGTCTAGTGCCCCCGTCTTGGCCCAACCCGATTTTTCGAAAGAATTTATCATTCAATGTGATGCCTCACGTGTTGGCCTAGGTGGTGTATTATTCCAGGTGGATGATGACGGCAGGGAAAGACCCATATCCTTTGTTTCCCAAAAGCTAAACGGTTGTCAGCGTAACTACACTGTAACAGAGCTAGAGTGTTTAGCAGCAGTAGTAAGTGTTAAAAGATTCAGACCCTATATAGAGGGATTGCCTTTTCGAATAATCACAGACCATTCCAGTTTAAAATGGTTGATGGACCAAAAAGACTTGAGCGGAAGACTCGCGCGATGGAGTCTCAAGTTACAGGGATTTGATTTCAAAATGGAACATAGAAAAGGTTCTCTAAATGTAGTCCCAGACACCCTGTCACGTTTCGACGTTGATTCTATGGAAATCAATGATAGTTTCCCTGAAATTGATCTGACCTCTAATGACTTCAATTGTACGGAGTACGAAGATTTAAAAAAGAATATCTCTGATAATAAAGATAAATTACCCGATCTTTGCCTGTCTGATAATCTTGTTTATAAAAGAGTAAACTTTCGTCAGGGAATTGATAACGAGGAAGAAAATCTATGGAGATTATGGCTCCCTAAATCCTTAGCGAAAAAAATTATAAAAATAACACACGAATCTAATTGTCATGGCGGATATTTTAAAACCCTTTCAAGAGTACGCCAAAAGTACTATTGGCCCTCAATGGCCCGTGACATAAAACTGTATGTAGCACAATGTGATGACTGCAAAATAATAAAAGCCCCCACTCAAATTTATCGACCCCCCATGGGTAACGCATTCACAACAGTACGACCCTTACAACGGTTATATTGTGATTTTCTGGGGCCCTATCCCTGTTCAAGGTCTAAAAATACTTGTTTGTTTATCGCAATGGACCATCTCACCAAATTTATTTTCCTCAAGACTTTAAGGGCAGCCACGTCAATAAATGTGATCGATTTCTTACAGAATTATTTATTCAACACTTTTGGTGTTCCGCAGTTTTTACATAGTGATAACGCTAAGCAAATTGTTTCAAAAGAAATGCAAGATTTCTTTTTACTCTATGGTGTTACTCACATTAAAACAGGTTTATATTCTCCCCAAGCAAATGCGTCCGAGCGCGCCAATCGAGAGATAATTTCAAAAATTCGTTTTTTTCTTAAAGGAGAATCGCATCATTTAAATTGGGATTCTTGTATTCCCCGTCTTACGAAGCGACTTTCACACCGCCATTAATTGTTCTCCCTATTATGCCATGTTTGGTCAAAATATGTGTTTGCACGGTTCCTCCTACCACTTATTGGACAAACTTAACATGTTGGAGGATGATACGGTAGTTCAACGAGCAGGCAAACTGTCACACATACGGGAGAGGATCACTGAAAATTTAGGTAAAGCTCATGATAAAGCCACAAAAACTTATAATACTCGCACGAGAACAGTCAACTACAGAATTGGACAAGAAGTATTTCGAAAAAACCACGATTTAAGTAACTTACAAAAAGCGATAAATGCTAAATTTACACCCAAGTACATAAAATGTCGAATACGGGAACAAGTAGGAAACTCGCTTTACGACGTAGAGGATCTTCAAGGGAAATTAGTTGGCAGATTCCACGCTTCGGACCTAAGACCATGAGACCTTTGCCTATTATATGCTTGCCCGGCTTGTCGAGGGTCGTGCCACACGTTTTCATTCATAGTTTTTTCGCGTTCTAATTCCTTTGTTTCTGTTCGTTAATTAATTGACATTCGCTTAACGTAGCAGCTTTGTTGCGGAATTAGTTTTCTCAGTGTATAACACAACTCTGAATAGAGAAATCGGCTACCAAAAAGACGCAACCATGTTTTGTCCTCTTGCTTTTAATATTATCCATCGCGTCAGTTTTTTTGTATTAATTTTATGTTGTGATAGTACCGTTAAACTAATCCACCAATCATATATTAACAACGCTTAAAGAAGAAAAAGGAAAAGGGAAGAAAGAAAAAAGTGTAGTGACAAAAAAGCGACGCGAGTAGTTAAGTTAGCAGTTGGCAGTAGTTGGAGATACCGGTCGTCAAAAGAAAAAGTCGGAAAAAAAACCCCAAAGAAAAACTGAGAAACGTGCAAATAAAAAAAAACACCTGAAAGTTTAATTAAAAGTTAAGAAAGTTGAAAATCGGAAAGTGAACGAAAAAAAAATTGTTTTTTTTTTTTGAAACTGAAAAAAGAGGTTAACTTGTTTAATTGAAAATTAAAATGGTTAAGAACAAAACGTTTACGAACACAATATAATCAAAGTCGACTAAAGCAGTGAAACAGTTCAAAAAAAAAATTGGAAATGAAAATTAAAAATTGAAATTGTTGAAAATTAGAAAAAAAAAAAAAGAAATAAAACCTAAAATTTTGTAACCTAAAAAACCAAAAGAACCCAAAGTTTATGCACCCTAAATAACTGAAAGCCAGTAAAATTATGAAAAATTGTGTAAAGACTTGAAAATAAAATTTTGCTAACACATGTGAAAGAAAGACTTTTTTTTCTGTACTACTATATTATAACTTTGTATTATAACTACTGTATTATAACTTTGCCAATTAAAAAGGTTCAAACACCAACAAATAAAATAAAAAAAATTAAAATAAAAAAAAAAAACCTATACATAAGTATATACTTCATCTTTAACAATGACAAAATTGATAGTGATCTCAACGGGTTAAGACAGAATCCTTTTTTTAAAGCAGCAACAACAACAACCTACACCAAACTCCTCGAGGAAGAATCAGCGTAGCAGCTTAACATCAATTGCCGCGACAACGTGCAGAGTAACTATACCATTAAAGAAAAATAACCAAACAAAATAATTAATATATTGTACTTACTTTATATTATTACCAATATATACTTACCCACACAAACTTACCTTTATATACATACTCAACTTATATTATTACCAATTTATACACATACATATATAAGAACTTACCTTATATATTTACCCTGTAATATTATTACCAATATACTCAGTATATACTTACCCTTAAAAACTTACCTATATATATATATATTACATTGATCCTATTACTATTACCAAAAATCAAAAAAAAAATAATTACCTTACCTTTTTCATATACTTACCACCCCTTATGTTTAAAACCAAACCAAAAAATTAAATTGCCTTAAATTTATACAAATACTTACCTATATATTTATTCCATTAATAATATTATTATACTTACCTTATACTTGAAATTACAGAGAAAACAAAAAAAAATTGAATCATTTTAAACCCTTCCATGTATTTCCATTCCATTTATAAAATGACCAAATTACTTACTATTAAATAAAAATTTATAATTATATATCTAACATAATGAAAATCTAAATTTTTTTTATTTGAAGAAGGCTGGCGTATGAGTAGGTATGGGAAAATGGAGTATAAAACTAGGTGCAATTGGAGTAGGTAACCCTACTATTGTTAGGTCAGCAGTATTGATTCATCGCCTCATTTAGACTAACTTTTGCAAATTAATTTCATTTCCCCGACAATTTTTTTTTATTCTTTGGTTTTTACAACAAAAAGGCATAAATTTTTTTTTTATGCTTACGCAGCGATTATATTCGGGTCAAGAACCAAGCCCAATATGGCAGAGCTAGCCAGACAGCTTTTTTTGTATGCCTTTGACTCCCAATTATCGTTATTCTGGAATTTTTTTTTAATTGTTTCGTTAAGACCGCGCGTAACAAAATCTCTGAAAAAGTAAAAAAAATGAAAAACATGATGTTTCTATATTGTTCTTGTTGTTATTCTAAATGTTGCATTGTTGTCATAGCTGGACTTGTTGTTTTTATGGTCGTTGTGGTAATAATATATTAAAAACAAACCCTTCGTACATTTTTTATCAACTCTGGTAGAAAAATTTAAAAGTTTCCATTGTTTTGGCATTACTTAAAAAATTTGTTAGATCATTTCTGGCATTGCCACGAGCCTGCCTGCCGGGAAAGTGGTTAAAATCGATCCAAAATTTGTTCGACAAGCAGACACTACGAGTTAATATAAAGGGAGTAAAAATTCACCAACATCTAAAGCAAGTAATGCTAAAATACCTAGTTGTTAATAAAAAAAACAATGTAAATTTAGCAAAAAAAAAATTTATGTATTAATTTATTTAAAGAGAAAAACACAAAAATAACGTTTGATGTTGTATTTTTTGTGTGTAATATTTACATATCCATACATACACATATTAAATAATACAAATAATATACATATGTATATTATATATATGTATGCATGTATATACATAGTAACTGCATGTTAGAAATAAATCGGTATATTATTTTATTTGCATAAAATTCTGCAATATTTTGTTGTGGGGAAAATACATTTCTTTTGCATTAACAGAGTGTCACTTCATTTTGCTCAGCGTGACTATGCCGCAGTAGATGGCGCCACAATTTTTGTTCTAATTAGCTTTGCAATAGTTATTTCTATTTTAACATCAATGTCAATATTGTCAACTAGATATCATACAGAACAATGTTAAGAGTATACACGGGCTGGTCTTTTATTTCATACGTTTTTTTCATTATTCTTCTACAAATATGAATATAAGTTTGGCATGTTAACTTTGTGTTGTCTTTATAAAATAGAGTTACCGAGTTCATCAATGAGTTTTTTGCTTTCAAAACAATTCTACATAGTTATATAGAACTATTATTCTGCTTTACCTACAAAATATCTGATTGCGATTACATCTAATTTTTAAAAATTGTTTATAATTACTAAAGCATTATTATTCACATAAATACAAAATTGCACTTTTTAAATTTTTCATTCAAATTTAAGGAAATATCAATTCTAAGAACTGGAATTAAAATTTCCAATTATAAATTAGAAAATATTAATTGAATTTCAGAAAATCATATCAGAACGTCGGAAATTATAATTTTAAAATTTAGAAGACATCAATTGCATCTTTAATATATAAATTTTATTCGTTAAACACAAATTGAAATTCCAAAAAAAAACATAAAATATGTTTACATTTAAAAAATGTTTACATTTAAAAAAAATTTTGCAATTCAGGAGATATTAATAACTTTTCAGTTCCGCGATTCAGCAACTTCTTTTAACGATAGACGATTCGTTAAAAAACGAAAATTGCAAAATTATCAGTAAAATTTGTAAACGATATTCGCTATTGTTAAAGTCAGCTGTTGTTGTTATCTAAACGACAACCATTTTTGTGTTGTTTATTCAATCGATAAAACTTAAATTTTTAGGTTGAAATATCGTCATACATAAATAAAAATCATAAAATAGTGAAAATATTTTGCTTTTATTAAAAAAGTTTTTTATATAAATAAAAAAATTAAATATCATATTCAATTCATTATTTCATTTTCAAATAAATAAACAGAAATATTAGTAAACAAAATAAAGATATTAAACATAAACATAAAATCATCCTGTCGAACACGAAGTAATTTGTTTTTTTCTATTCTTTGTGTTTTTCGCTTATTTTGACAGATATGCCACTCGTTTACAATTTAAATAAATAGAAAAATAGATTTTTCGACTGTCGTTAAGATGTATGTACTTAGTGAATCACTTAATCAGTGCAAACAACAATAGCTGTCGATATATTTTGCGATTGTCGGATCGTTGAAATTTACAGAATCGCACTACAGAAAACATTAATTTAAATTTAATGAATTTTAGAAAACCTCAAATGATATTTAATAATTGCTAACATAAAAATTGTTACATAAATAAACGAAATTTGATGAGAATGGTATTTATGTATATATAAATTTTCACAATTTTTTTTTTGGATGAAAATTTGAAGTTTTTCAGAAAATAAAGATAACAAATTATTTTATTTAAAATGTTTGGGACTTTTGGTTTTTTGCGTTTGGCATCCCTAATTTGATTATTTATTATTATAAATTTATTCTTATAATTTAAATAATTACACTTTTTATTATTTGTTTAAAAACAGCCGCTCATGCGACTGTTTACTTTCACGTCTCTTTATTAATTCTTTTTCTATACTAATTTTAACGTATATCTACCTACGTACGCGCGCACATGCATTGTACACGCGTACACATACACTTACATTATGTGTAACTGAGTAGACGAGTGAATTTGCGTATTAAGCAGTTCACACGTAACTATACTACAGTACAATTGTGAGAAATACTTTTCTCACGCTTGAGTTCGGTGCAGGTGGATATATTTAGTTACAATTAGTAATTTAATTTTACTATTTAGTTACCGTACAGAAGGTAGGGTAACTATGACTTATCAAACACACTACACCTCCCTTTTACAGAAAAAGAATGATATATATTCCTGATCATTCTTTCATATACTTATAGTATTTTTAAATTTAGTTTGAAAAAAAAATATTAGGTCTCAAGATCTATTTTGGGTTCTTCACCTTCCCTTTTTTCCTTAAAATAAAATTAAATTTTAATTAATTCGATTTTGAAATTTATTTTTAATTTTAATTTAAATTTTATAAAGTTATTTAAAATTAATGTTGTAGGTAAAATTATAATTTATATGTAAAATGTTTTCTTCTTTTTTTTTTGAATGTTAGTTTACAATAAATTCTTCTTTTATTTTTAATGTTGGTTTACAATAAATTCTTCTTTTTTTCTTAAATTAATTATAATGTTAATTTTAAAAATTTTAAATTTTATATTTAGAATTGTTGTTAAATTTTAATCTTAAACTTATTTTGACCTGGCCAGGTATTTTTAAAATTAGAATGAAAAATTTTTTTTTTTTTTAGCTACATTGTTTTAGTCTATTTTTATGTACATTGGCTTTTTTACCGTCACTCATTGATAGGGTACAATTACCTAATTCGTCTATTTTCTCTACCGAATAAGGTCCCTTAAACAAGCTTTCCAGTTTATGGCCCGCATTGTTCTCTATCAAAACCAAATCTCCTATTTTTATTTCAATGGGATTAATTCTTCTATCGTACAGAGTCTTACTACTTTGTTTTTGCCTTTCTATCATACTCGCAGCTCGCTGCTGCGCCGTCTGAAGCCTATACTTTACCTCTTTTTCGTATGACTCTATGTTATATATTGGGTCAACGATATTGTTATCAAGAAATGGTATGTTAGGTGATTTCTTACCAAATATCAGTTCATACGGACAGTACCCATGGACAGTAGAAGGTGTTGTATTGAAGCAATACGTGAAGTATGTCAACCATTCGTCCCAATCTGTTCTGTCCGCTGAAAGATATGAACGAACGTATTCGTTAAATGTTCTATGTGATCTTTCTATAGTACCCAACGTTTGATGATGGTATGCTGTCGATGTTGTGTACTCAATATTCAGCAATCCACAAAGCTCTTGTATGGTCTGGTTCTTATACTCCGTTCCCATATCAGTCAGAATTCTATTCATTGGACCGTATATTAAAATGAAATTTTCAAAAATAGCCTTGGCTACGGTTTTAGCCTGTTTGTCAGGAATTGGTATAGTGATCAAATACTTCGTTAGATCACATATTATGGTTATGGCATATTCATTGCCGTTATTAGATTTAATAAAAGGACCAATTGTGTCAATAACGACTATATCGAATGCTTTCACTGGTGTTTCCGTTATCACCATTGGTTCCCTTGTTTTCGGTAGGGATTTATTTGTCTGACACTGCTTACATCCTTTTATATAGTTACGTATGTCTCTTGACATTCCGTTCCAGAAATATTTTTCATTTATTTTTGCTGTCATCCTTGTTATCCCTGGATGACCTCCGTATAAAGGATCATTGTGATATTTTTCTAGGAGTGTGTTTTTCTGCTCGTCAGCAGTAACATTTATTCTCCGTGGCGCTAGAGCTATTATTAATTTTTTTAATTCTTTGTTCCCTATTTCTTTAAACACATTGATTCGAATCTTCTCAAATATTTTGTCATTTAGTGATAGTTGCAACTTTTTGATGCCTTTGTTGTCGGTCATATTCTCCAACCTAGGGAAGAATTGATTTAGATCAACTTTCCCATTAACAATAAGGTCATCTATCCTAAGCTCCTCTAAAGTTATTTTCCCGTGTTTAAGGTAACACCTCGGTGTTTTGCCTTGTAAGTCAAACTTTAGGCGAACATTTTTTCTTACTTCCTTTATACTAAGTGTTTCATAAACCCTTGGGGTTGTCGTTATACTCTTTATTTTCTCATCTATTCCTGGTTGTGTTTTTCTAGATTTTGTTCTAGTGGTTACCATAAAAATGTTTCTGCTAGTTTTTATGTCTGCTATTGTTATTCTGGATAAAGCGTCTGCCGCATGGTTATCCTTTCCCCTCAGGTACTCTATTGTAAAATCATACTCTTCTAAATCCAATCTCATTCGCGTCAATTTTGAGGAAGGGTTTTTCATCGAGAACAAGTACGACAGTGGTCTGTGATCGCTTCTCACTAAAAATCTCGTGCCATATATGTATGGTCTGAAATATGTAATCGCCCAGTGTACAGCTGCTAATTCCTGTTCAATAGTAGATTTGTTCGCTTCACCTTTCGTGAACGATCGTGAGGCATATGCTATTGGAAGTTGTATTCCATCATGCTCTTGGCTTAGCACTGCACCGCATGCATATTTACTTGCATCGGTTGTGATACAGAATTGTTCATCAAAATTGGGATATTGTAATATTCTTGGGTTCAGTAGTGAGTTTTTCAAATATTCGAATGCTTTCTCACACTCTCTACTCCATTCGAATTTTGTATTTTTCCTACATAATCTCGTTAAGAGACGAGCGTGTTCCGCAAAATTAGGAACAAAACGTCTATAGTAATTGCAAAATGCTACAAATCGTTTTGTTTCATCGGCATTTTTAGGTGTGGGATAGTCTTGAATTATTTTGAATTTGCTATCGTCTGGAAGAATGCCTTTATCTGTACATTTGTGTCCCAAATAAGTCACTTCATGACTGAAAAATGAACATTTTCCTGGATGTAGTTTAAGGTTATATTTCCGACAGGTTTCAAAAACATCTACCAGATTCCTAATCATGTGTCGTTCTGAACGACCAATTACAACTAAATCATCCATATATAAGAAAGCTTGAGCTGGTGATAAACCAGCGAATGCAATTGTCATCATTCTCTGAAATGAATTTGGGGCTATTTTAAGCCCGTATGGGAGGCGCTTAAAACGGAATGATCCCTTATCTGTTGAAAATGATGTGATATCCCTGGAGTCCTCATCTAATTCAATTTGATGAAACCCAGACGTTAAGTCTAGACAAGAAAAATATTTCGCTTTGCCAAGTTGATCAAGAATGTCATCTATTCTTGGTAATGGAAATTTATCTGCAATCAATTTTTTATTAACCGCCCTGTAATCTACTACTAATCTCCATCTTTTATTAACGCTTCCAGCTAAAGATTTTTTCGGTACTAATAATATTGGGCTATTGTATTCAGAAGCTGATGGTTCAATTATACCATCTTTTATTAATTTATCCACTTGTCCTGTTATTTCCTCCTTATGCGCATAAGGTATCCTATAGTTTTTAATATATGTTGGTTCTATATCTTTTAAACGCAATTTTTGCCTGTAAAAATTATTCGCAGATATTTTTTCTGTTTCTAGTGCGAAAACATCAATATATTTCATGCATATTTCCTTTAGTTCATTCTCAATGAATTTAGGAAATTTTTCGGACAATATCTTAAATTTATCATCGTTATTCTGACACTCGACCATTGATACTGTTTCATAATTATCCAAGCTTTCAGTCTCTATTTGAGCATCAGATATAACAACTTCTTCGTCTGTTGTATTCATTATACGTACAAAAGTTTGTGAGGCGTTAGAAATTGTATTTGCTATAAATATCCCCTCCTTAGGGGTTTGGTTAGGAATTAATATGTCCCCCTTTGAATCTCCTAAATTTATTCTTCTAATTACCTCTGATCTCGCAGGTAATGATATTGTGTTGATGTTTGGGTATTTTCGCATTTTCATCCGTATACTTTGTGGGAAATCATCTGGTCTTAATACTATCCAATCTTGATCCGTTCCATATTCTAGTTTACAATTGTACTTTCTAATGAAGTCAAGTCCCAATATTCCATCAGATGGAACTGGAAAGTCATCATCTACCACATGGAGTTTATGTTTAACTAACAGATTTTCAAATATCAGATCCGTTGTGATCTTTCCCCTAGTATAGGTTATACCCTTTCCTATGCCATGTAGGCTAATTGTGTTGGATGTATCTATTCTTTCAAATTTATTCTGTCCGCTTTTTATTATTGATATGTCCGCACCTGTGTCTACCAAAAATGTCGACACTCCTTCATTGAATTTTGATTTTAGTGAAATATATGATGCTGAATTCAGATTAACGTTTAAGATTCTACTATTTCTAATTATTTCATCTATTGAGTACCCGGGGATTGTACGTTTTCCGTACTCCCATGCAAAGCCCGGACATCACGTCCTCTATTATTATTGCGGTTGTTATAGTTCCCGCTGTAGTTATTATTGTTCCTGTTGTAACTGTCACGGCCATTATATTGCCTATTGACCTCATTGTTACCATTGTGGGACTGGTTACTCCCACTGTTGTATCTCCTGTTATTGTTACTACGACCGCTATTTCCGGTGTAATTTCCACGTCGGCTAAAATTTGCGTAGGATCGCCCACGTCTTTGACCCTGGGTATTGTGCATATCCCTGTTATAGTACATTATTGTACTATTTTTAGGCGCATCGGTTGAACAACTTATAAACTTAGCTACCGCATCATTGAGAGTGTTAAATTGACCTGCTTCTAGTATGAGTCCCACTCTGTCGTTGGTACTGTTTTTTGTCATTGCCTTTACAGCAATGTTTGTTGTGTATTTTTCGGCTAGTGTAGTATTTAAACCGTCCACTATGTAGGCGCTTTGTAATCTTTTCGCCAGTTCTTCTATCTCTTTGGTGTAGTCATTTGGTGTCCTACCACACTGTTTGAGATTCATTATCTTTGCCGAAAGCAACTCAACGGACTCGCCCTTGACTGTTGTTTTTAACCTAGCTATTATGCCGGCTAAATTTACTTCATTACCCTCTATGAGAGTACGTGCCGTTCCCTTCAATTTAGTCTTTACTAAATTGACGGCCACCGCATCCTGGTCTTCCGCAATTGAATCCACCAGTGTTAATGCATCCAGAAAACTTTGTAGGTTCTCTGCCCTACCATCAAAATCAGGTACGATTCTGGATGCTGTCCTTAAAAATTCCGTTGCTGTTTGTGGCATGTTTGCGCTTATTATTTCTGTCTGTATTGCTAATTTATTTTTGTCATCCGCAAATTCTACCCTTTCATGTAATGAGTTGGGCAATTCTACTTCAAGACCCCTACGAGCTGCTACACTGATGAGTTTACTTCTTAGGTCAATGAAAAAACCCTCTGCTGCAACCTTATGTGCGGGTGTTAAACGCTGATAATTTACGTTTAATACGACTCTTATTTCTTCAAGTCGTAAGTAGAGGTTTTTTAGATGTTTTTCAACAGTTTCCTCTTTGGTAGGCCTATCGCTATTGAGGCATTTATAGGACTTGTCAAATTCCTCTCTGATAAGTCTGCACTGGCCTAGTATCGCAGACCAGTCCATACATGCAGATTAAAATTGACTTTTGTCCGCTAGGACAGAAAATCTTACCAGAAAATCGCACAAAAAAAATATTCAAAATATTTGTCATTTAGGATTTGTCCCCCAAAGTTCCTGCTATATTAGCAATTAATTCAAATATTCAACAAAATAAAGTAATTCAATAATAGGACTCCTCCGGCACTTTATGTAAAATTTTATTCTCTTTAGTCAGTATTTTTAATAATGATGACAAAATAAAAAAATTTTGATAATATATAACATGATGTTATCGCAGTCTCTGCTTTGTTCTCTTCCTTTTTTTTTTTTTTTGTTTAAATCTATTCGAGGAGTATATAATTTTAAAATCTTATGGGCCCATTTTTAAACCTTGTCAAGGTTGTCGCCTCTACTTAGATATCTCTTACGGAGAGATCTTTTGTGCAGTAGGTATAATTTTAGCGTTAAGTTTACCCCGCTTATCAATACCAAGCACAATGTGAGGTACCACAAGGATTGTATTTGGTTTGTGTGGTCGACAACCTCAACGTTGGTTATTACATTTGCGTTCGGGTTTTCTAATTTTGATTCCGGCTTACCCATGTTAAAATATAATTTATCTTTTAATTTCCTATTCCCAATAAAAATCAATATTTAAATTTATATTAAAGAATCAATATTTTAGTTTTAATGATACATTAAATATTTTAAATTGTAGATTTATTCCTAAATATGATGACTTTTCTATGTTCTGTTCTATATATTAAGTTATTCTATTTTATAGAAAAATTCACAGTTTAATTAATTTTAAAGTGAGTTCAATATTAATAATCATGTTTTTTTGTTTTTAAAAAAATTTTTTTTTTTTTTTTTTTTTTTAATATAATTAAATACATAATTTTTTTTCTAATATTTTGTATTCAAATTTCTTTTCAATTGATTGATTTTAACAAAAAAAATGTTATCAATACGAGTATCGAAGAAATCAATATTTAACTACTATGTAATATGTATGATTCAACTTATTTAAAAAAATAAAATATGCTACTTAGCTGTTGTTTTATTCTCCAGCTGCTGTAGATGATGGTTACTGTTGTTGACGTAGAGTTTGATGAATCTGTTGCTGGGGTTGCTTATTCATGTTGTTATTACCGTTTTTCGACTCTTCACTTTTTACAATTATTTTGGCTGTTACACTTTTGGTATTCCAGTTTGATGAATCCGTTGTTGCTGCGGTTGCTTATTCATGTCGTTATTACCTTTTTCAACTCTTCACTTTTTTACAATTATTTTGGCTTTTACATTTTTGGTATTCCTTCTTAACAAATTTTTAATTGTTGATTAAATTTAAATGTTGATTAATAATGTACGTTTTTCGACTCTTCACTTTTTTACAATTATTTTGGCTTTTACACTTTTGGTATTCCTTCTTAACAAATTTTCAATTGTTGATTAAATTTAAATGTTGATTAATAATATACGTTTTTCGACTTTTCATGCTTGGTATATGTAGTTATTGTTTTTCTGATTTTTTCACAAATTAAATTTTTTCTTAAAATTTTTAATTGACTTATTATTTTTTTCATATTTTATTTTTTTTCATTGGCAGGATCGCCATATAATTTAAATAATTACACTTTTTATTATTTGTTTAAAAACAGCCGCTCATGCGACTGTTTACTTTCACGTCTCTTTATTAATTCTTTTTCTATACTAATTTTAACGTATATCTACCTACGTACGCGCGCACATGCATTGTACACGCGTACACATACACTTACATTATGTGTAACTGAGTAGACGAGTGAATTTGCGTATTAAGCAGTTCACACGTAACTATACTACAGTACAATTGTGAGAAATACTTTTCTCACGCTTGAGTTCGGTGCAGGTGGATATATTTAGTTACAATTAGTAATTTAATTTTACTATTTAGTTACCGTACAGAAGGTAGGGTAACTATGACTTATCAAACACACTACATTCTCTATGTTTTCAAAATATGGCAATATTTTAATAAAAAAAAGTTGAGAGAGCTTTTTTTTTTGGTTATTATTTTGTTACTCGATCCGACCATATGGCCACAATGAAGAAATATTTGGCCAGTTAAATGAAACTATACAGCCATCTCCAATTAGCACGATTTAATGCATATAGCCACCCTACACAACCATTACCTTTGCAATGGAGGTTAGGGCGAGCTATTTAATTAGCAAAAATTAAATTAAACGAGAAGTTATGTCATATAACCGGAAACGCATGCATATAGGTATATAACTTAATGCATGCCGATCAGCAACCACAACGACCAAAAAGCAAACACCGAAATAAATCCGAAATAATAGAAAAGACGAAAACCAACCCAAAGAATTTGCTGAAATAATTTGGTATTAAGTTTAACAAATTGTTTACTTTTTCCAATATTTTGTTTACATTTATTATCAATACTCAAACCGAGGTGGAGAGTATCAAAGATTCGGCACGGCCGAATTTAACACTTACTTGTTTACATTTGTATCATTAATTGTGCTGTAGAGTGAATTTTAATATATGGTTTGTGTTAATATATAAGTGCGTTTGTTAGTATACAATTAAAAAATATGCTGAACTAAAGCTTAAACCCAAATAAATCAAACAAACAATACAACACGAAAACCGGATGAACAGGCCAAAATGAAATTACATTACAATATCAATTTTTGAACTATTTTTTTTTTTTCTGGAAAAAACTTACATGTGTGATATGCACAGAATTTTATCACCATAATTTTTGACTTTATGCTTGGTGTTGAAAACACGAAGAACAAAATAAATACGCACACGAGTATACATATTTAAAATATCTTCATGCTTAATATTACCACAGCAAAGATAATGATCTAACTTAGTCAATTCACTGAAGATAATTTCACTTATTTCTTTACGATGGCAGTTTTTATTGAAAAGACGTTCAAAATGTTCTTCTAATGAACTAATATATTTAACAAAGTCTTCAGGAGGTTTGACTAGGTGACATTTGTCAAATTGCTTGAATATAAATTGAATAGAAACTCATTTGAAATTGTTTCATCACCGAATTGTGGCAATGGAGCTTCACATTTGTGCGATCGGTACATCTTTAGATAAAAATACCCACAAACATAATGTAATGCGTACTGATGAAGGACTGCACGCTCATTATTCTCAAACTGAGGAATTTCGGGAGAAGAAATTGAAGAAGAAAGAGTTGGATTGGGATTGGTTTGAAAATTCTCCAATTGCTTATTTAAAATATTAGCATTGAAAGCAGATTCTGCGATTGAAAAGGTTTCCGTTAAGGAATCTTCTTCGCAGTTACCATTAGTCACTACCTTTATATAATGCAAGCCCCAGCGCTTCTGAAAAGAGCTTGAAAAATTTTTGGGCGTTATGCGGACGTTGTTACCGGATCCTCTACGAATTTCACCAAAAAAGTGCCCTAAGTGGTCCTGTTCTAACCTGCGAGTTTGGATGCTCTCAAAACATCTCGTAATTTTCTATTCATTACGTCTGCATTAAACTTATAAACGAACAAAAAATCCGACTGTCAAGCACAAGCAAATTGCCAAAATGCTGGCAATTTCATTTTAGATGTCGAATGTTGCCAGAGGTTGCAAATGACAAGACATTAGAACCCGTTTTCATACAACTGACAATAACTGACAGCAATTTACAAATGAAAATGACAGTGAAAACCAGGCATTACTTAATCGTACCACGCCGTACAAAATGGTAAGGAAAAAGATATAATAAAAAATCGGCAAAAAGAATAAGTGCAAACTCCATTTTTTTTATCATTTTGTAATGAGTAGTATCTGTATTAATATTAAATATTTGAAATCAGAATAGCTACGTATGTATAATATAATTATTTTAACAAATTTATTTCATTTGAATACACCAATTCGTTAAGCAATAAAAAAATATTAATTACACCTACTTTTACAATTTCCTGGATCTATGAATCTAAGCTCTGGACCAAATAATTTTAATTTTCTATGGCACTTAAATCATATTTATTAAAAATTGTATATATTTATTTCCGCCTTTTGGGATAGATTTTAAGATTAAATACTCCTGTGCGTTGACGGAAGTTCTCAGTATATATTTAAATGCTTTTAATTCATTTGGGAAATATTATTATATTACAAATACCGTATATGTATGGGAAACTTACTTATTTTTCTCAAAAACAGAAATAAACCAAATATATGAAGTGTTTTTGATTTTTGAGTCGATCTCACAGATGGTCAAAAAAGAGTTCTAAAAGCACTTATAGTGGTAGGCATACATAAGAGTCTTTGACTTTTTTTAAGATGTTATTTAAAGCTAAATTTAATACAAAAGACTATTTTAAACTTCATTGTTTGTTCTTTCATAGAGATTAAAAGTTGACCAGTTTATATAGTAGTAAATATTGTTTTAATATTTTAATATAAGCAAATGAAAAGAAGCTACATATAAGTGATTTATTAATACCTTGCTTGGTATCTTTTTTCGACAGACGGACGGACGGACGGACATCGCTAAATCGACTCAGAAAGTGATATTGAGTCGATCGGTGTAATAAAAGATGGGTGTAGGTCAATTATTTTTGGTAGTTACATCAGTATAAAGTTATTACACCCAAACCACATAGTGATATAGATATAAAAATATACACAGAAATTTTCTACAACAAATATATTAAAAAAAACATACTGGTTTCGATCTTTCGGCAACGAATGGAGTGTTGCCTCTCCAAGATGACATCCCATTAAGCACTTTCTATATCTAAATAAAAAAATATATTATTATTTTGTAAAAAAAAAAAAATAAGTTTCAGAAATTTAAGATTGAACAAATTTTAGAATTGCAAAAATATAAAAATAGTTTTTATCAGTAAATGATAGACCTACATAGTTCCCATATACAATACCCACCCGTCGATATTGACTTACATCTATCTTAAGCCAAACAAATATGAAATTTGCTGCAGATATGTCTTTTAAATTTTTTTAAAAGACCTCACTAAATATGCAGTATATTATCTGCATCCCCTATTACACCACCACCATCGTTACGTAAACGTTAGTACTCGTATTCATATAAATTAACGACAACCGCAATAGGTTCCTCTGCTTCAGACTCAACTGCTGAACATCCCACGGATTCTGCCAACTTCAAGCAGACAAAATAGTGGCAGTAAATACAATACACCACGAGAACCAGTAAGAGATTGCGTAGCACAAAGAACTCGTTCGAAAACCATCTCCCCTGAAGAACCAGGTACAAGTAACGCTGTGGTATTATCAGCAGTGGTTATACACAAAGACGTACATCGTATACAAAGATAGCAGCAATAGTTACAACAACCTCAGCAGCCTCAATTAGCACTAGTAATAATACTATCAACAACAACGTTAACAAAAATTGAATTAAAACGTCCTAAGTTCAGCACATTTTTTTTTTTTCAATACTGAATATAGGACATGGGCAGTGTTAATACGATATAGAACCTTAAATGTAAAACAAAACCATACATAGCCCATACAGTGCCCAAAATTTTTGTTAATTTCCTGGCCCTATTAAGGGTACGAAATTTTCCACAATTGCCTCTTGACTGACGTAAAAGAAACAAGTAAGAAAATTATAGTCGGTCTAGACCGACTATACGATACCCTATACCATGCGTTTAGAAACCCTATCTCTTAGGCCCAACTAACTGGACATTGAAAATAAGCAAAAACCAAATTTGAGTGGGATTTTTATTAATTTTTTTGGCTGCAGATATGAAAACGTTCATATCGGATGCTATATCTATAAAGGGACTAGGTCCAAAAATGGACCGATCCTGATCATGTTTGGTAAAGTCTCTTGTATTTTGCAAAAATATGTACAAACAAAATTTGAGAAGAATCAGTGCAATATTTATACCCTATACCACTATGTGGTTTGGGTATAATGACTTTGTGCTGCTGTTTGTAACAACCAAAAATCTTTGACCTAGACCCATCTTTAATTATACCGATCGAATCAGAATCACTTTCTGAGTTGATTTAACAATGTCCGTCCGTCCGTCCGTCCGTCCGTCTGTGTGTCCATGTAAACCTTGTAATCAAACTGCAGGTCGCAAATATGAATATATTTTGATGAAATTTGGTATATAAGCTTTAATTGGCCATGGGATGAACGCTGTTGAAATTAGTGAGAATCGGTCCATGTTCAGACCTAGCCCCTATACAAATTACCCCTATGAAATCGACATAAATTGCCATAAGATCCAAATTGTCATATAGATCTTACTCAAATTGGGTTTGTATGCGTTCATTACATCCATTAATGAGTAGTCCAAAAATGATCCCTTTGGCCCCATATAGAGCTGCTTCCCGATCTTCACTTAAATCTATTAAAAAACAAAAATATTGCACTGATTCTTCTCAAATTTTGTTTATATATATTTTTGCAAAATACAAGAGACTTTACCAAACATGATCAGGATCGGTCCATTTTTGGACCAAGTCCCCATACAGATATAGCATCCGATATGAACTTTTTCATATCTGCAGCCAAAAAAATTAAAAAAATCCCACTCAAATTTGGTTTCTCCTCATTTTCTATATCTAATTAGTTGGACCGAAGAGATAGGGTCTCTTAACGCATGGTATAGGGTATCGTATAGTCGGTCTAGACCGACTATAATTTTCTTACTTGTTTTGTTTTTTAATAGATTTAAGTGAAGATCGGAAAGAAGCTCTATATGGGGCCAACGGGATCATTTTTGGACTACTCATTAGTGGATGTAATGAACGCATACAAATCCAATTTGAGTAAGATCTATATGACAATTTGGATCTTATGGCAATTTATGTCGATTTCATATGGGTAATTTGTATGGGGGCTAGGTCTGAACATTGACCGATTCTCACCAATTTCAATAGCGTTCATTCCATGGCCGATAGAAGCTTATATACCAAATTTCGTCAAAATATATTCATATTTGCGACCTGCAGTTTGATTACAAGCTTTACATGGACACACAGACGGACGGACGGACGGACGGACGGACGGACGGACATTGTTAAATCAACTCAGAAAGTGGTTCTGATTCGATCGGTATAATTAAAGATGGGTCTAGGTCAAATATTTTTGGTTGTTACAAACAGCAGCACAAAGTCATTATACCCAAACCACATAGTGGTATAGGGTATAAAAAAAGGATAGATAAGAACCACACCACCGAACTGATTAGCTAGCTGAACCCCAAAGGCTCCCAATTATGCACTTAAATATTTCCATGAAAACATAAAGTCAAACGAAACTAGAAAAGTTTGTCTTTTATTTTTAGCTAACAATACTTGTACTCCACAAGTATACGAAACAATTCATGGTGGTCACACTACATTGGTTATGGAGTTGTGGAGGTGGAGTATATGTTGCTTAACCTTTTTTCTCTAAATTTTATTGCACATTTTCAATTAAAACTATAATGTATTATGTTAAACACACTCACTTCGACATTCTTATTTTGCTAGCAAATTTAAATTTATTTAAATGTAAAACTTTTTTAGTAAACTTATATCAATTTATAATACAATTAACAGAAATAAGAACACGAGTTAATTTGTCCACAGAAATTTCAATTTCTGACAATTAATAAGCAGAAATAAATAATAAAAAAATTTGCAATGTATATAAGGGTGACAGCTATTATATTGATATAGTTGTTTCATCTGAAAGTCGTTGTATAAATATTATGAAAATTTCTGTAGTTCAGAAACAAAAATGAAGATATCGCTAGTGTATGTCTTGACTGATTGGACGGTGGCCGATAGTATTAGAGATGCTGCTAATTTGATGTTGGTTGTAGGTGGAGGAGTGATTAAAGATGTGTCCTCGATGATGAAGGTTTTAACCAAGCGGTTAAATAGAGGTGTTTACAAAATTATTAAAATTTCAAGTTTTACTTTTGTTTTGTTTAATGTTCCAAAGTTAATATGTTTTACAAAGTTTCTTTTCAGTTTTATTTTCCTTCTATTTTCATATTTGAGTTTTTGCACATTTTATTACATCAAACTTTTGGTAATTTTCAGTTCAAGTCATTGAATTTTTCCTTTAAACTTCTTTTATTTTAAACCTTTTATTTCAAGTTTTCAAGTTTACAAATTTTATTTTCAGTTAAATTTCTCAAATTTTCAGGTTTTACACAAAAATTTCACTTGGCTCACAACTGTACCCCTTGCCAACCAAACTTCACATTTGCATTTTAATACCCTTCACTCCAGTGTGCAGAGGGTATATATAAGTTTGTCATTCCGTTTGTAATAATTAGAAAAAAAATTTTGGACCCCATAAAATATATATATTTGTGATCCTTATAACAACCGGAGTTTATATAGCGATGTCCGTCTGTCCGTCTGTGGAAATCACGATGGCGGCATCAATCGGGCAGCTAGGGTGCTCGCTGACAATAAACATGATTCACTAACATCCTGAAAAGTTTGCTATTTAAAGTCGTCCAAATCGGTCAATTAGGGCTCGAGATTTGAATGAAGAACTAAAAAAAGTCTTGAAAAAATATAATTTTCTATGTTGTTCTTGTCACGATAACGCCCTCAATAGGATAGCTAAGGTGATCATTTTTAGTGAGAATGATTCTCCAAATTCATGGGAAGATTTCTATTTCAAAAATCATTAAAATCGGTGAAACAGGTCCAGGGAAATCTCTGAAAAAGTAAAAAAAAAATTAAAAATATGATGTTTCTATAGTGTTCTTGTTGTTATTCTAAATGTTATATTGTTGTCATAGCTGGACTTGTTTTTTTTGTGGTCGTTGTGGTAATAATATAATAAAAACTAACCCTTTGTACATTTTTTTATCAACTCTGGTAGAAAAATTTAAAAGTTTCCATTGTTTTGGCATCACTAAAAAAATTTACTAGATCATTTCTGTCATTGTCACGAGCCTGCCCGCAAAGTTTCAGATCGATTGGGTCACGGGAAAGGGGTTCAAATCGATCCAAAATTTTTTCGACAAGCAGACACTACGAGTTAATATAAAGGGAGTAAAAATTCACCAACATCTAAAGCAAATAATGCTAAAATATCTAGTTGTTAATAAAAAAAAAATAATTGCGCAATTCACATTGGGTAATGTATCGTTGTATCTGTTGTATCGTGTATCACTTTACAATAGTGTAAAATTGTTGTTGGTAATTTTCACTGAAAAATCTGATACACGATCCAACTTCATTTGCTATGTTAAGTAAATGTTGTATATTGTATCATAACATATCAGTTCCAAGTGAATGCCAGTTTTTATGAAAAAGAAAAAACAAATACATAGAATTTTATCAGCATAAATAATTATAAAATAAAATATGGCAAATAATGCAAATAACGCAAATACATCGATAAGTTTATTTATATAAAAATTAATGTTTATATTTTGAGTATGTATTTTCTCTTTCAGTACCAACCAAAACATTTAACATTTTTTTTTCATTATAAATTAAAATGCAAGAGGTACGTAACTAAAACTCCAGGGTATATCTCACGACCAAAAAGCAAACACTGACAAGTGTTTTCTCTTATACAAAATAGCAGAAGCGACGAAGCGATCTTTCCTCGTTGGATCGAAAATTACTAAAGAAAGCGTTTTACAATATGAAAATACAACTGAGTGTTCACAACAAATGATTGTATTGTGTATTTCAATACAACATACAATATACAACACCTGTTGTGAATTGCCCAAATGTAAATTTAGCAAAAAAATTTATGTATTAATTTATTTAAAGAGAAAAACACAAAAATAACGTTTGATGTTGCATTTTTTGTGTGTAATATTTAAATATACATACATACACATATTAAATAATACAAATAATATACATATATTATATATATGTATGTATGTATGTATATTCATAGTAACTGCATGCAGAAATAAATCGGTTATTTTATTTACATAAAATTCTGCAGTATTTTGTTGTGGGGAAAATACATTTCTTCTGCATTAACAGAGTGTCACTTCATTTTGCTCAGCGTGACTATGCCACAGTAGATGGCGCCATAATTTTTGTTTGTTCTAATTAGCTTTGCAATAGTTATTTCTATTTTAACATGAATGTTAATATTTTCAACTAGATATCATACAGAACAATGTTAAGAGTATACACGGGCTGGTCTTTTATTTCATACGTTTTTTCATTATTCTTTTACAAATATGAACATAAGTTTGGCATATTAACTTTTTGTTGTCTTTACAAAATAGAGTTACCGAGTTCGTCAATGAGTTTTTTGCTTACAAAACAGTTCTACATAGTTATACAGAATTATTATTCTGCTTTACCTATAAAATATCTGATTGCGATTACATCTAATTTTTAAAAATTGTTTATAATTAATAATGCATTATTATTCACATAAATACAAAATTTCACTTTTTAAATTTTCCATTCAAATTTAAGAAAATATCAATTATAATAAAAACTGAAAATAAAATTTCCAATTATAAATTAGAAAATATTAATTGAATTTCAGAAAATCATATCAAAACGTCGGAAATAATAATTTTAAATTTAGAAATATGTTTACATTTAAAAATGTTTACATTTAAAAACAAGTAAGAAAATTATAGTCGGTCTAGACCGACTATACGATACCCTATACCATGCGTTTAGAAACCCTATCTCTTAGGCCCAACTAACTGGACATAGAAAATAAGCAAAAACCAAATTGGAGTGGGATTTTTATTAATTTTTTTGGCTGCAGATATAAAAAAGTTCATATCGGATGCTATATCTATAAAGGGGCTAGGTCCAAAAATGGACCGATCCTGATCATGTTTGGTAAAGTCTCTTGTATTTTGCAAAAATATATACAAACAAAATTTGAGAAGAATCAGTGCAATATTTTTGTTTTTAATAGATTTAACTGAAGATCGGGAAGCAGCTCTATATGGGGTCAAAGGGATCATTTTTGGACTACTCATCAGTGGATGTAATGAACGCATACAAACCCAATTTGAGTAAGATCTATAGGACAATTTGGATCTTATGGCAATTTATGTCGATTTCATATGGGTAATTTGTATGGGGGCTAGGTCTGAACATGGACCGATTCTCACCAATTTCAACAGCGTTCATCCCATCGCCGATAAAAGCTTATATACCAAATTTCATCAAAATATATTCATATTTGCGACCTGCAGTTTGATTACAAGCTTTACATGGACACACAGACGGACGGACGGACGGACGGACGGACGGACATTGTTAAATCAACTTAGAAAGTGATTCTAATTCGATCGGTATAATTAAAGATGGGTCTAGGTCAAATATTTTTGGTTGTTACAAACAGCAGCACAAAGTCATTATACCCAAACCACATAGTGGTATAGGGTATAAAAATATTGCCATTCAGGAGATATTAATAACTTTTCAATACCGCGATTCAGTAACTTCTTTTAACGATAGTCGAATCGTAAAAAAAAAGAAAATTGCAAAATTATCAGTAAAATTTTGAAACGATATTCGCTATTGTTAAAGTCAGCTGTTGTTGTTATCTAAACGACAACCATTTTTAGGTTGTTTATTCAATCGATAAAAACTTAAATTTTTAGGTTGAAATGTCGTCATACATAAATAAAAATCATGAAATAGTGAAAATATTTTGCTTTAATTAAAAAACTTTTTTATATAAATAAAAAAATTAAATAGCATATTCAATTCATTATTTAATTTTCAAATAAATAAACAGAAATATTAGTAAAAAAAATAAAGATATTAAACATAAACATAAAATCATCCTGTTTGTTTTTTTCTATTCTTTGTGTTTTTCGCTTATTTTGACAGAGATGCCACTCCTTTACCATTTAAATAAATAGAAAAACAGATTTGTCGATATTAATTTAAATTCAATGAATTTAAGAAAACCTCAAATGATATTTAAGAATTGCTAACATAAAAATTGTTATATAAGTAAACGTAATTTTATGAGAATGTTATTTATACCCTATACCACTATGTGGTTTGGGTATAATGACTTTGTGCTGCTGTTTGTAACAACCAAAAATATTTGACCTAGACATATCTTTAATTATACCGATCGAATCAGAATCACTTTCTGAGTTGATTTAACAATGTCCGTCCGTCCGTCCGACTGTGTGTCCATGTAAAGCTTGTAATCAAACTGCAGGTCGCAAATATAAATATATTTTGATGAAATTTGGTATATAAGCTTTTATCGACCATGGGATGAACGCTATTGAAATTGGTGAAAATCGGTCCATGTTCAGACCTAGCCCCCATACAAATTACCCATATGAAATCGACATAAATTGCCATAAGATCCAAATTGTATATATATGTTACTCAAATTGGGTTTGTATGCGTTCATTACATCCACTAATGAGTAGTCCAAAAATGATCCCTTTGACCCCATATAGAGCTGCTTCCCGATCTTCACTTAAATCTATTAAAAAACAAAAATATTGCACTGATTCTTCTCAAATTTTGTTTGTATATATTTTTGCAAAATACAAGAGACTTTACCAAACATGATCAGGATCGGTCCATTTTTGGACCTAGTCCCTTTATAGATATAGCATCCGATATGAACTTTTTCATATCTGCAGCCAAAAAAATTAATAAAAATCCCACTCAAATTTGGTTTTTTGTTTATTTTCAATGTCCAGTTAGTTGGGCCTAAGAGATAGGGTTTCTAAACGCATGGTATAGGGTATCGTATAGTCGGTCTAGACCGACTATAATTTTCTTACTTGTTTTTATATATAAATTTTCACAATTTTTTTTGGATGAAAATTTGAAGTTTTCAGAAAATAAAGATAACATTAAATTATTTTATTTAAAATGTTTGGGACTTTTCGTTTTTTGCGTTTTTCATCCTTATTTGATTATTTATTATTATAAATTTTAAAAAAAGTTGAGAAGTTTTTTTTTTGGTTATTATTTTGTTACTCCATCCGACCTATATGGCCACAATGAAGAAATATTGGGCCAGTTAAAAGAAACTATACAGCCATCTCCAATTAGCACGATTTAATGCATATAGCCACTCTACACAACCATTACCTTCGCAATGTATGTTAGGGCGAGCTATTTAATTAGCAAAAACTAAATTAAACGAGAAGTTATGTCATATAACCGGAAACGCATGCATATATGTATATAACCTAAATGCATGCCGATCAGCAACTACGATGACCAAAAAGCAAACACCGAAATAAATCCGAAATAATAGAAAACACGAAAACCAACCCAAAGAATTTTCTGAAATAATTTGGTATTAAGATTAACAAATTGTTTACTTTTTCCAATATTTTGTTTACATTTATTATCAATACTCAAACAGAGGTGGAGGGTATCAAAGATTCGGCACAGCCGAATTTAACACTCTTACTTGTTTTTTCTGTTCTTCTTTGTGTTTTCGCTTATTTTGACAGAGATGCCACTCGTTTACAATTTAAATAAATAGAAAAATAGATTTTTCGACTGTCGTTAAGATGTATGTACTTAGTGAATCACTTAATCCTTAGTGCAAACAACAATTGCTGTCGATATATTTTGCGATTGTCGGATCGTTGAAATTTACAGAATCACACTACAGAAAACATTAATTTAAATTCAATGAATTTTAGAAAACGTCATATGATATTTAAGAATTGCGAACATAAAAACTGTTACATAAATAAACGCAATTTGATGAGAATGTTATTTATATATAAATTTTCACAATTTTTTTCAGAAAATAAAGAGAACAAATTATTTTATTTAAAATGTTTGGGACATTTGGTTTTTTTGCGTTTGGCATCCCTAATTTGAATATTTATTATTACAAATTTATTCTCTATGTTTTCAAAATATGGCAATATTTTAATAAAAACAAGTAAGAAAATTATACTCGGTCTAGACCGACTATACGATACCCTATACCATGCGTTTAGAGACCCTATCTCTTAGGCCCAACTAACTGGACATAGAAAATAAGCAAAAACCAAATTTGAGTGCGATTTTTATTAATTTTTTTGGCTGCAGATATGAAAAAGTTCATATCGGATGCTATATCTATATAGGGACTTGGTCCAAAAATGGACCGATCCTGATCATGTTTGGTAAAGTCTCTTGTATTTTGCAAAAATATATACAAACAAAATTTGAGAAGAATCAGTGCAATATTTTTGTTTTTTAATAGATTTAAGTGAAGATCGGGAAGCAGCTCTATATGGGGTCAAAGGGATCATTTTTGGACTACTCATTAATGGATGTAATGAACGCATACAAACCCAATTTGAGTAAGATCTATATGACAATTTGGATCTTATGGCAATTTATGTCGATTTCATATGGGTAATTTGTATGGGGGCTAGGTCTGAACATGGACCGATTCTCACCAATTTCAATAGCGTTCATCCCATGGCCGATAAAAGCTTATGTATCAAATTTCATCAAAATATTTTCATATTTGCGACCTGCAGTTTGATTACAAGCTTTACATGGACACACAGACGGACGGACGGACGGACGGACGGACGGACGGACGGACGGACGGACATTGTTAAATCAACTCAGAAAGTGATTCTGATTCGATCGGTATAATTAAAGATGGGTCTAGGTCAAATATTTTTGGTTGTTACAAACAGCAGCACAAAGTCATTATACCCAAACCACATAGTGGTATAGGGTATAAAAAGTTGAGAGAGCTTTTTTTTTGGTTATTATTTTGTTACTCGATCCGACCTATATGGCCACAATGAAGAAATATTTGGCCAGTTAAATGAAACTATACAGCCATCTCCAATTAGCACGATTTAATGCATATAGCCACCCTACACAACCATTACCTTTGCAATGGAGGTTAGGGCGAGCTATTTAATTAGCAAAAACTAAATTAAACGAGAAGTTATGTCATATAACCGGAAACGCATGCATATAGGTATATAACCTAAATGCATGCCCATCAGCAACCGCGATGACCAAAAAGCAAACACCGAAATAAATCCGAAATAATAGAAAAGACGAAAACCAACCCAAAGAATTTGCTGAAATAATTTGGTATTAAGTTTAACAAATTGTTTACTTTTTCATTTACATTTATTATCAAGACTCAAACCGAGGTGGAGTGTATCAAAGATTCGGCACAGCCGAATTTAACACTCTTACTTAATATTTAAAAAACAATAATGTCGTATTTTCTGTTTTGATATAAAAATATAAAAGGTGAATATTAAAACCAATAGCTTGTGATATGTTTTACGTTAAACAATTAAATTCAAACTACACAAGCCAGGGCCGAAGGAAGAAAGCAAAAATTACTATAGCTGAGCTAGCAATATTTTATTAGAAAATAAATTGGATTGAAATCAGCATTAAAATGGGAACTGTAAGCTTTTTGGAATATTCTTTACTAAGTATTTATACCCTATACCACTATGTGGTTTGGGTATAATGAGTTTGTGCTGCTGTTTGTAACAACCAAAAATATTTGACCTAGACCCATCTTTAATTATACCGATCGAATCAGAATCACTTTCTGAGTTGATTTAACAATGTCCGTCCGTCCGTCCGTCCGTCTGTGTGTCCATGTAAAGCTTGTAATCAAACTGCAGGTCGCAAATATGAATATATTTTGATGAAATTTGGTATATAAGCTTTTATCGGCCATGGGATGAACGCTATTGAAATTGGTGAGAATCGGTCCATGTTCAGACCTAGCCCCCATACAAATTACCCATATGAAATCGACATAAATTGCCATAAGATCCAAATTGTCATATAGATCTTACTCAAATTGGGTTTGTATGCGTTCATTACATCCACTAGTGAGTAGTCCAAAAATGATCCCTTTGACCCCATATAGAGCTGCTTCCCGATCTTCAGTTAAATCTATTAAAAAACAAAAATATTGCACTGATTCTTCTCAAATTTTGTTTGTACATATTTTTGCAAAATACAAGAGACTTTACCAAACATGATCAGGATCGGTCCATTTTTGGTCCTAGTCCCTTTATAGATGTAGCATCCGATATGAACTTTTTCATATCTGCAGCCAAAAAAATTAATAAAAATCGCACTCAAATTTGGTTTATGCTTATTTTCTATATCGAAGTAGTTGGACCGAAAGATAGGGTCTCTAAACCATGGTATAGGGTATCATATAGTCGGTCTAGACCGACTATAATTTTCTTACTTGTTTTATATATGTACATATGTATATTACAATTTTTTAAAAAAAAAAGGCAAAACCAGTTCTGTGAAGCTGTCAGCCCACTTGAAAAACAAAAAGGTTCCCTTGACTAAGCAAAATAAGCAGGCACAACAAAAGGCAGCCGAAAAGGAAGAATCAAAACAACGACGATAAACAATAAGATGAGATGCTGGATAATGTAGCCGACATGAATGGAGAAGACTCGTAACGCAAACAACATAAAAAGCTGGCTGAGTTGAAAAATGAGTTGGATGAGACAAGAGCCAATTCTAAGGTTTTGAGTGACATTTTGGAGGGTTTTGATGATGCTTGTAAAAATTTGTTATAAGACAATTACATAGACTACTACTCAACCCAGGGCCGAAAGGAAGGAATCACAAATTACTATAGCTGAGCTAACCATTGCTGGTGGCGAAACTTTTAGCAAGTTGAATTGCGGTATTATTGCTTTTCATTATGACTTGCATGTGGAGCGCGCGTAAGTGCTCCTCATCCTAATTTGTCTTTTAATATTTCCATCACATTGGGTACTATACTATACTTCATAAATAAAACATTAATTTTCTACTTTTTTATTCCTATAAGTAGACGGACTTGTACACCTTGGAATGAAGTTAATGGAGGATTCAATTTTGATAAAAGTAAACAATAGAAGCAACAAAATCAATATTAATAGAAAAAATGTAAGTTAATGCAATTAGCGGTATGGTCAGAGTGGAATTATGTTTTTAATTTAATAAAATATGTGAATTATATTTTCAACAGCTCGAAGGCAAATAAATCTTAGTAGGAGAGAACGATTGCAGTTTAATTTAAAAGAATTACGCCAAATAATCAAATTAGCACCCGAAGATTTAATTGCCAGCGTTGAGAAAAATTTGATCATAGAACATTTAAAAGAAAGGCAAAAGGATATATTGGAAAGTGCAATAGGCTCATTTTTTTATATTGTCTCGGAGATGTGGCTTTCTTTCCGTAAGAGGAAAATTTACAAGGACAAATTATCTGTTTTTGAAATATCTACCGATGCGGAAACGAATTTTTATAATCTAGATTTTGTAGTGCACGTAATTTCTTCAATGGTGTTTATTCAACTTTATATATATTGAGAAATCAATTGAAGATGTAAATTATTAATAAATAATAAAAAGACAAATGATCTGTTTTTGAAATATCTACCGATGCGGAAACGAATTTTTATAATCTGGATTTTGTAATGCACGTAGTTTCTTCCATGGTGTTTATTCAATTTTATATATTGAGAAATCAATTGAAGATGTAAATTTGTGGTATATAGACGTCATATTCAGTTTATTCATGGCAAGCAGTATAAATTAAAACAATTGCAACTTATGAATTTGCAGGCAAAATGTGGTTAGAATTGTCCAAGAAATTATTTTATCCAAATTTCATGCTTTTACATTCCACATTGCCCGCGAACAGCAAATAGAGAAAATAGAGAGATTATTGGCACCGGGATGATCAAACTGTACTGTTCGAAATGGCAGAATCACAACGCAATTTAAACCAACCATTGGAAGAAATGGTAGCACAACGTACATATTCCACAAAAGCCCACCAACCCTTAAACAAATTTTAATATTTATACAAAACAAAGCAACATAACAAAAACTTAAAGTATTAATTTTTATGCCGTTGACAAAAAAATGGAAACCTTGAAACCCTCATTGAAAACTTTTCCTCATTTTTTGGTTTCAATAATTTGTGAGTATCCATATTTTAGTACTGCTTCGGTTACAAAGTAAAATATGCAGACACCTCTAAAAATGTTCAAATTCTGCGTGTTTATTGTAATATTTAAGAATTAAGTTTATCAAACTGTTTACTTGTTCAAATTTTTTGTTTACATTTGTAATAAAAAGAGCAATAAGTAATGTAAATGTAATGTAAATGTAATGTAAACGTAATGTAAATGTAAAAGCCAGGTGATTGGTATCACAGATTCAGCATTGCCCAATTTAACACAATTTATTTTTGCTTACCTCTATTGTTACTTTTCATAGAACCATTGCATTTTAATAAAGAAACTCTATATTGACTTTTATAAAAGATGTCTTTTATTATAAATATATAACAAATTAAAATGTTTATTATAGTTACAATATAATAGGAAAAATAAACATTATTTATCAACATAACATCTTCCAGCGTTTCGTAGCATAGAAATTGATTTTTTATCGACCTTCTCTGGTCTAGATCCGTCATGTTATGTTAGAAACAGTACCACCTCGTGAAGGATGTGGTTCTTCACCACGCATGACGGTCTTGGGTAAGGAGAAGCTAGGTGTTTCAAATGCACAGGTGCATTGTATTACACTATGTATGACGCTACACTTACCCCTGGATTGCAGCGAGTGACAATACAATTTGTTTTACAATTAAATTAAAATCAATAGTATAGTTTTTGAAAGTATATAACGTTTTTTGTTTTAAAGAACTAAAAAAATATTGTGTTGTCACTGAAATTCCTAGGTTCCAAAAAATTTATCGGTCCACCCACAACCAAAAGCTAAAAATAAAAATTCAAATTAAAAAATCTTAAAAATACAAAAGAACAAAATAAAAATTCTAGAAGCATAAAAATTCAAAATTCATAAAAATTAAAAAATCATAAAAATATAAAAGAACAAAATAAAAATTTAAGAAGCATAAAAATTCAAAATTCATAAAAATTAAAAAATCATAAAAATACAAAAGAACAAAATAAAATTCAAAAAGCATAAAAATTCAAAATTCATAAAAAGTAAAAAATCATAAAAATATAAAATAACAAAATAAAAATTCAAAAAGCATAAAAATTCAAAATTCATAAAAATTAAATTATAAAAAATAAAAAAAACATACAATTCAAATTACTAACAAAAACCAAACAAATTTTAAAATCTGTTAATTTATAAAATGAAATATAATAACACATGCATATTAAAAAAAAATTACAGCATTTAGTAATAAAAATATGTGTGTGTTTTTATACCCTCCACTCCGTTAGTAATAATTAGAAAAAAAATTTTGGACCCCATAAAATATATATATATTTGTGATCCTTATAACAACCGGAGTTGATATAGCGATGTCCGTCTGTCCGTCTGTGGAAATCACGATGACGGCATCAATCGGGCAGCTAGGGTGCTCGTTGGAACAAAAAATGATTCGCTAGCATCCTGAGAAGTTTGCTGTTTAAAATCGTCCAAATCGGTCGATTAGGGCCCGAGATTTGAATGAAGAATTAAAAAACTCTTGAAAAAATATAATTTTCTATGTTGTTCTTGTCACGATCACGCCCTCAATAGGACAGCTAGGGTGATCATTTTTAGCGAGAATGATTCACCAAATTCATGGGCAGATTTTTTTTCAAAAATCATTAAAATCGGTGTAACAGGTCCAGGGAAATCTCTGAAAAAGTAAAAAAAATTAAAAACATGATGTGTCTATATTGTTCTTGTTGTTATTCTAAATGTTGCATTGTTGTCATAGCTGGACTTGTTACTTTTGTGGTCGTTGTGGTAATAATATATTAAAAACAAACCCTTCGTACATTTTTTATCAACTCTGGTAGAAAAATTTAAAAGTTTCCATTGTTTTGGCATTACTAAAAAAATTTGTTTGATCATTTCTGGCATTGCCGCGAGCCAGCCTGCAAAATTTCAGGTCGATTGGGTTACGGGAAAGTGGTTAAAATCGATCCAAAATTTGTTCGACAAGCAGACACTACGAGTTAATATAAAGGGAGTAAAAATTCACCAACATCTAAAGCAAGTAATGCTAAAATACCTAGTTGTTAATAAAAAAAAAACAATGTAAATTTAGCAAAAAAAAATTTATGTATTAATTTATTTAAAGAGAAAAACACAAAAATAACGTTTGATGTTGTATTTTTTGTGTGTAATATTTACATATCCATACATACACACATTAAATAATACAAATAATATACATATGTATGTATATTATATATATGTATGTATGTATATACATAGTAACTGCATGTTAGAAATAAGTCGGTATATTATTTTATTTACATAAAATTCTGCAATATTTTGTTGTGGAGAAAATACATTTCTTTTGCATTAACAGAGTGTCACTTCATTTTGCTCAGCGTGACTATGCCGCAGTAGATGGCGCCACAATTTTTGTTCTAATTAGCTTTGCAATAGTTATTTCAGTTCATCAATGAGTTTTTTGCTTTCAAAACAGTTCTATATAGTTATATAGAACTACTAGCTGAGTCCGGTCCGCGTTGCTGGCCCGAAGAAAACATCTGGATTTCATATTGCATCTTAATTTTAATACCGAGTGTCGGGCAAAAGTAAAGCACGAACTCCCTCGAAAATTTTAGCAAATATCTAGGTACAATACTAAAATTTGATTTCGCCATGCCCCTCCGCCCACAGATCAAAAATCAAATATCAGACTACAGTGTCACCCGAAAAGCTATTCAGAAGATTCTGTGCCTTAAATACATTGCATTTAATAATATTATGAATATGACTGAAAAAAAATATACGTTTTCTTGAATATTTTAACACCAGCGCCACCTACAGGTGAAAAACTTTGTCAGCAACTTTAGTTTTATGTACATAATATATGTTGCGAATTTGAGCTAAATTGGACCGTAAATAAATTTTTTGGGAAAATCTCGACCCCAGCGCCACCTATCGGGTACAAAAAAAAGTTATGCAAATCGGAGAACCAAAGGAACATATGGTATGAATACGAAGTCGCTAGCATTAGTGGTTCAACAGTTATTAGAGTACCAACATACGCACCAACGTTTTTATATATAAAGATTATTCTGCTTTACCTACAAAATATCTGATTGCGATTACATCTAATTTTTAAAAATTGTTTATAATTGCTAAAGCATTATTATTCATATAAATACAAAATTGCACTTTTTAAATTTTACATTCAAATTTAAGGAAATATCAATTCTAAAAACTGGAATTAAAATTTCCAATTATAAATTACAATTAATTGAATTTCAGAAAATCATATCAAAACGTGGGAAATAATAATTTTAAACTTAGAAGACATCAATTGCATCTTTAATATATAAATTTTATTCATTAAACACAAATTGAAATTCAAAAAAAAACACCAAATATGTTTACATTTAAAAAATGTTTACATTTAAAAAAATTAATAAATATTAATAACTTTTCAGTACCGCGATTCAGTAACTTCTTTTAACGATAGACGATTCGTTAAAAAAAGAAAATTGCAAAATTATCAGTAAAATTTGTAAACGATATTCGCTATTGTTAAAGTCAGCTGTTGTTGTTATCTAAACGACAACCATTTTTGTGTTGTTTATTCAATTTTTAGGTTGAAATATCGTCATACATAAATAAAAATCATAAAATAGTGAAAATATTTTGCTTTTATTAAAAAAGTTTTTTATATAAATAAAAAAATTAAATAGCATATTCAATTCATTATTTAATTTTCAAATAAATAAACAGAAATATTAGTAAACAAAATAAAGATATTAAACATAAACATAAAATCATCCTGTCGAACACGAAGTAATTTGTTTTTTTTTTTCTATTCTTTGTGTTTCGCTTATTTTGACAGAGATGCCACTCGTTTACAATTTAAATAAATAGAAAAATAGATTTGTCGACTGTCGTTAAGATGTACGTACTTAGTGAATCACTTAATCAGTGCAAACAACAATAGCTGTCGATATATTTTGCGATTGTCGGATCGTTGAAATTTACAGAATCGCACTACAGAAAACATTAATTTAAATTCAATGAATTTTAGAAAACCTCAAATGATATTTAATAATTGCTAACATAAAAACTGTTACATAAATAAATGCAATTTGATGAGAATGGTATTTATGTATATATAAATTTTCACAATTTTTTTTTTTTGGATGAAAATTTGAAGTTTTTCAGAAAATAAAGATAACAAATTATTTTATTTAAAATGTTTGGGACTTTTGGTTTTTTGCGTTTGGCATCCCTAATTTGATTATTTATTATTATAAATTTATTCTCTATGTTTTCAAAATATGGCAATATTTTAATAAAAAAAAGTTGAGAGAGCTTTTTTTTTGGTTATTATTTTGTTACTCGATCCGACCTATATGGCCACAATGAAGAAATATTTGGCCAGTTAAATGAAACTATACAGCCATCTCCAATTAGCACGATTTAATGCATATAGCCACCCTACACAACCATTACCTTTGCAATGGAGGTTAAGGCGAGCTATTTAATTAGCAAAAATTAAATTAAACGAGAAGTTATGTCATATAAACTTAATACCAAATTATTTCAAAAATTATTCAGCTGCCGATCGGCAGCAACCACAACGACCAAAAAGCAAACACCGAAATAAATCCGAAATAATAGAAAAGACGAAAACCAACCCAAAGAATTTGCTGCTGCCGATCGGCATGCAGCAACCACAACGACCAAAAAGCAAACACCGAAATAAATCCGAAATAATAGAAAAGACGAAAACCAACCCAAAGAATTTGCTGAAATAATTTGGTATTAAGTTTAACAAATTGTTTACTTTTTCCAATATTTTGTTTACATTTATTATCAATACTCAAACCGAGGTGGAGGGTATCAAAGATTCGGCACAGCCGAATTTAACACTTACTTGTTTACATTTGTATCATTAATTGTGCTGTAGAGTGAATTTTAATATATGGTTTGTGTTAATATATAAGTGCGTTTGTTAGTATACAATTAAAAAAAATATGCTGAACTAAAGCTTAAACCCAAATAAATCAAACAAACACTACAACACGAAAACCGGATGAACAGGCCAAAATGAAATTGCATTACAATATCAATTTTTGAAGTAATTTTTTTTTTTCTGGAAAAAACTTACATGTGTGATATGCACAGAATTTTATCACCATAATTATACCCTATACCACTATGTGGTTTGGGTATAATGACTTTGTGCTGCTGTTTGTAACAACCAATAATATTTGACCTACACCCATCTTTAATTATACCGATCGAATCATAATCACTATCTGATTCGATTAAACGATGTCCGTCCGTCCGTCCGTCCGTCCGTCTGTGTGTCCATGTAAAGCTTCTAATCAAACTGCAGGTCGCAAATATGAATATATATTGATGACATTTGGTATTTGATCTTTTATCGGCCATGGGATGAACGCTATTGAAATTGGTGAGAATCGGTCCATGTTCAGACCTAGCCCCCATACAAATGACCCCTATGAAATCGACATAAATTGCCATAAGATCCAACTTGTCATATAGATCTTACTCAAATTGGTTTTGTATGCGTTCATTACATCCATTAATGAGTAGTCTAAAAATGATCCCTGGGACAACTGTTAGTCGTAGGCCCCATATAGAGCTGCTTCCCGATCTTCACTTAAATCTATCAAAAAACAAAAATATTGCACTGATTCTTCTCAAATTTTGTTTGTATATATTTTTGCAAAATACAAGAGACTTTACCAAACATGGTCAGGATCGGTCCATTTTTGGGCCTAGTCCCCATATAGGTATAGCATCAGATATGAACTTTTTCATATCTGCAGCCTAAAAAATTAATAAAAATCCCACTCAAGTTTGGTTTATGCTTATTTTCTATATCCACTTAGTTGGGCCTAAGAGATAGGGTCTCTAAACGCATGGTATAGGGTATCTTATAGTCGGTCTCGACCGACTATAATTTTCTTACTTGTTTTTCACTTTATGCTTGGTGTTGAAAACACGAAGAACAAAATAAATACGCACACGAATATACATATTTAAAATATCTTCATGCTTAATATTACCACAGCAAAGATAATGATCTAACTTAGTCAATTCAATGAAGATAATTTTACTTATTTCTTTACGATGGCAGTTTTTATTGAAAAGACGTTCAAAATGTTCTTCTAATGAACTAATATATTTAACAAAGTCTTCAGGAGGTTTGACTAGGTGACATTTGTCAAATTGCTTGAATAGAAATTGAATAGAAACTCATTTGAAATTGTTTCATCACCGAATTGTGGCAATGGAGCTTCACATTTGTGCGATCGGTACATCTTTAGATAAAAATACCCACAAACATAATGTAATGCGTACTGATGAAGGACTGCACGCTCATTATTCTCAAACTGAGGAATTTCGGGAGAAGAAATTGAAGAAGAAAGAGTTGGATTGGGATTGGTTTGAAAATTCTCCAATTGCTTAATTAAAATATTAGCATTGAAAGCAGATTCTGCGATTGAAAAGGTTTCCGTTAAGGAATCTTCTTCGCAGTTACCATTAGTCACTACCTTTATATAATGCAAGCCCCAGCGCTTCTGAAAAGAGCTTGAAAAATTTTTGGGCGTTATGCGGACGTTGTTACCGGATCCTCTACGAATTTCACCAAAAAAGTGCTCTAAGTGGTCCTGTTCTAACCTGCGAGTTTGGATGCTCTCAAAACATCTCGTAATTTTCTATTCATTACGTCTGCATTAAACTTATAAACGAACAAAAAATCTGACTGTCAAGCACAAGCAAATTGCTAAAACGCTGGCAATTTCATTTTAGATGTCGAATGTTGCCAGAGGTTGCAAATGACAAGACATTAGAACCCGTTTTCATACAACTGACAATAACTGACAGCAATTGAGAAATGAAAATGACAGTGAAAACCAGGCATTACTTAATCGTACCACGCCGTTAATAGACAAAATGGTAAGGAAAAAGATATAATAAAAAATCGGCAAAAAGAATAAGTGCAAACTCCATTTTTTTTATCATTTTGTAATGAGTAGTATCTGTATTAATATTAAATATTTGAAATCAGAATAGCTACGTATGTATAATATAATTATTTTAACAAATTTATTTCATTTGAATACACCAATTCGTTAAGCAATAAAAAAATATTAATTACACCGACTTTTACAATTTCCTGGATCTATGAATCTAAGCTCTGGACCAAATAATTTTAATTTTCTATGGCACTTAAATCATATTTATTAAAAATTGTATATATTTATTTCCGCCTTTTGGGATAGATTTTAAGATTAAATACTCCTGTGCGTTGACGGAAGTTCTCAGTATATATTTAAATGCTTTTAATTCATTTGGGAAATATTATTATATTACAAATACCGTATATGTATGGGAAACTTACTTATTTTTCTCAAAAACAGAAATAAACCAAATACATGAAGTGTTTTTTTTTTGAGTCGATCTCACAGATGGTCAAATAAGAGTTCTAAAAGCACTTATAGTGGTAGGCATACATAAGAATCTTTGACTTTTTTTAAGATGTTATTTAAAGCTAAATTTAATACAAAAGACTATTTTAAACTTCATTGTTTGTTCTTTCATAGAGATTAAAAGTTGACCAGTTTATATAGTAGTAAATATTGTTTTAATATTTTAATATAAGCAAATGAAAAGAAGCTACATATAAGTTATTTATTAATACCTTGCTTGGTATCTTTTTTTCGACAGACGGACGGACGGACGGACATCGCTAAATCGACTCAGAAAGTGATATTGAGTCGATCGCTGTAATAAAAGATGGGTGTAGGTCAATTATTTTTGGTAGTTACATCAGTATAAAGTTATTACACCCAAACCACATAGTGATATAGATATAAAAATATACACAGAAATTTTCTACAACAAATATATTAAAAAAAACATACTGGTTTCGATCTTTCGGCAACGAATGGAGTGTTGCCTCTCCAAGATGACATCCCATTAAGCACTTTCTATATCTAAATAAAAAAATATATTATTATTTAGTAAAAAAAAAAAAATAAGTTTCAGAAAAGATTGAACAAATTTTAGAATTGCAAAAATATAAAAATAGTTTTTATCAGTAAATGATAGACCTACATAGTTCCCATATACAATACCCACCCGTCGATATTGACTTACATCTATCTTAAGCCAAACAAATATGAAATTTGCTGCAGATATGTCTTTTAAATTTTTTTAAAAGACCTCACTAAATATGCAGTATATTATCTGCATCCCCTATTACACCACCACCATCGTTACGTAAACGTTAGTACTCGTATTCATATAAATTAACGACAACCGCAATAGGTTCCTCTGCTTCAGACTCAACTGCTGAACATCCCACGGATTCTGCCAACTTCAAGCAGACAAAATAGTGGCAGTACATACAATACACCACGAGAACCAGTAAGAGATTGCGTAGCACAAAGAACTCGTTCGAAAACCATCTCCCCTGAAGAACCAGGTACAAGTAACGCTGTGGTATTATCAGCAGTGGTTATAAACAAAGACGTACATCGTATACAAAGATAGCAGCAATAGTTACAACAACCTCAGCAGCCTCAATTAGCACTAGTAATAATACTATCAACAACAACGTTAACAAAAATTGAATTAAAACGTCCTAAGTTCAGCACATTTTTTTTTTCAATACTGAATATAGGACATGGGCAGTGTTAATACGATATAGAACCTTAAATGTAAAACAAAACCATACATAGCCCATACAGTGCCCAAAATTTTTGTTAATTTCCTGGCCCTATTAAGGGTACGTAATTTTCCACAATTGCTTCTTGACTGATGTAAAAGAAAAAAAAGGATAGATAAGAACCACACCACCGAACTGATTAGCTAGCTGAACCCCAGGCTCCCAATTATGCACTTAAATATTTCTATGAAAACAAAAAGTCAAACGAAACTAGAAAAGTTTGTCTTTTATTTTTAGCTAACAATACTTGTACTCCACAAGTATACGAAACAATTCATGGTGGTCACATTACATTGGTTATGGAGTTGTGGAGGTGGAGTACATGTTGCTTAACCTTTTTTCTCTAAATTTTATTGCACATTTTCAATTAAAACTATAATGTATTATGTTAAACACACTCACTTCGACATTCTTATTTTGCTAGCAAATTTAAATTTATTATAATGTAAAACTTTTTTAGTAAACTTATATCAATTTATAATACAATTAACAGAAATAAGAGCACGAGTTAATTTGTCCACAGAAATTTCAATTTCTGACAATTAATAAGCAGAAATAAATAATAAAAAAATTTGCAATGTATATAAGGGTGACAGCATATTATATTGATATAGTTGTTTCATCTGAAAGTCGTTGTATAAATATTATGAAAATTTCTGTAGTTCAGAAACAAAAATGAAGATATCGCTAGTGTATGTCTTGACTGATTGGACGGTGGCCGGTAGTATTAGAGATGCTGCTAATTTGATGTTGGTTGTAAGTGAAGGAGTGATTAAAGATGTGTCCTCGATGATGAAGGTTTTAACCAAGCGGTTAAATAGAGGTGTTTACAAAATTATTAAAATTTCAAGTTTTACTTTTGTTTTGTTTAATGTTCCAAAGTTAATATGTTTTACAAAGTTTCGTTTCAGTTTTATTTTCCTTCTATTTTCATATTTGAGTTTTTGCATATTTTATTACATCAAACTTTTGGTAATTTTCAGTTCAAGTCATTGAATTTTTCCTTTAAACTTCTAAGGCTTTTAAACCTTTTATTTCAAGTTTTCAAGTTTACAAATTTTATTTTCAGTTAAATTTCTCAAATTTTCAGGTTTTACACAAAAATTTCACTTGGCTCACAACTGTACTCCTTGCCAACCAAACTTCACATTTGCATTTTAATACCCTTCACTCCAGTGTGCAGAGGGTATATATAAGTTTGTCATTCCGTTTGTAATAATTAGAAAAAAAATTTTGGACCCCATAAAATATATATATTTATGATCCTTATAACAACCGGAGTTTATATAGCGATGTCCGTCTGTGCGTCTGTGAAAATCACGATGGCGGCATCAATCGGGCAGCTAGGGTGCTCGCTGACAATAAACATGATTCACAATTAGGGCCCGAGATTTGAATGAAGAACTAAAAAAAGTCTTGAAAAAATATAATTTTCTATGTTGTTCTTGTCACGATCACGCCCTCAATAGGATAGCTAAGGTGATCATTTTTAGTGAGAATGATTCTCCAAATTCATGGGAAGATTTCTATTTCAAAAATCATTAAAATCGGTGAAACAGGTCCAGGGAAATCTCTGAAAAAGTAAAAAAAAAATTAAAAATATGATGTTTCTATAGTGTTCTTGTTGTTATTCTAAATGTTATATTGTTGTCATAGCTGGACTTGTTTTTTTTGTGGTCGTTGTGGTAATAATATAATAAAAACTAACCCTTTGTACATTTTTTTATCAACTCTGGTAGAAAAATTTAAAAGTTTCCATTGTTTTGGCATCACTAAAAAAATTTACTAGATCATTTCTGTCATTGCCACGAGCCTGCCCGCAAAGTTTCAGATCGATTGGGTCACGGGAAAGGAGTTCAAATCGATCCAAAAATTTTTCAACAAGCAGACACTACGAGTTAATATAAAGGGAGTAAAAATTCACCAGCATCTAAAGCAAATAATGCTAAAATACCTAGTTGTTAATAAAAAGAAAAAAATGTAAATTTAGCAAAAAAAATTTTATGTATTAATTTATTTAAAGAGAAAAACACAAAAATAACGTTTGATGTTGTATTTTTTGTGTGTAATATTTACATATACATGGATACATACACATATTAAATAAAACAAATAATATACATATATTCTATATATGTATATCCATAATAACTGCATGTTAGAAATAAATCGGTATATTATTTTATTTACATAAAATTCTGCAATATTTTGTTGTGGGGAAAATACATTTCTTTTGCATTGACAGAGTGTCACTTCATTTTGCTCAGCGTGACTATGCCACAGTAGGTGGCGCAACAATATTTGTTTGTTCTAATTAGCTTTGCAATAGTTATTTCCATTTTAACATGAATGTCAATATTTTCAAATAGATATCATACAGAACTATGTTAAGAGTATAGACGGGCTGGTCTTTTATTTAATACGTTGTTTTATTATTCTTTTACAAATATGAACATAAGTTTGGCATATTAACTTTTTGTTGTCTTTACAAAATAGAGTTACCGAGTTCATCAATGAGTTTTTTGCTTTCAAAACAGTTCTACATAGTTATATAGAATTATTATTCTGCTTTACCTACAAAATATCTGATTGCGATTGCATCTAATTTTTAAAAATTGTTTATAATTACTAAAGCATTATTATTCACATAAACACAAAATTGCACTTTTTAAATTTTTAATTCAAATTTAAGAAAATATCAATTCTAAAAACTGGAATAAAAAATTTCCAATTATAAATTACAATTAATTGAATTTCAGAAAATCATATCAAAACGTCGGAAATTATAATTTTAAAATTTAGAAGACATCAATTGCATCTTTAATAAATAAATTTTATTCGTTAAACACAAATTGAAATTCAAAAATAAAAAAACACCAAATACCTATGTTTACATTTAAAAAATTTTTACATTTGAAAAAACTATTGACATTCAGGAGAAATTAATAGCTTTTCAGTACCGCAATTCAGTAACTTCTTTTAACGATAGTCGAATCGTTAAAAAAAAGAAAATAGCAAAATTATCAGTAAAATTTTTAAACGATATTCGCTATTGTTAAACTCAGCTGTTGTTGTTATCTAAACGATAACCATTTTTGAGTTGTTTATTCAATCGATAAAAACTTGAATTTTTAGGTTGAAATGTCGTCATACATAAATAAAAATCATAAAATAGTGAAAATATTTTGCTTATATTAAAAAACTTTTTTATATAAATAAAAAAATTAAATAGCATATTCAATTCATTATATCATTTTCAAATAAATAAACAGAAATATTAGTAAAAAAATAAAGATATTAAACATAAAGATAAAATCATCCTTTCAAACACGAAGTAATTTGTTTTTTTCTATTCTTCTTTGTGTTTTTCGCTTATTTTGACAGAGATGCCACTCGTTTACAATTTAAATAAATAGAAAAATAGATTTGTCGACTGTCGTTAAGATGTATGTACTTAGTGAATCACTTAATCCTTAGTGCAAACAACAATTGCTGTCGATATATTTTGCGATTGTCGGATCGTTGAAATTTACAGAATCACACTACAGAAAACATTAATTTAAATTCAATGAATTTTAGAAAACGTCAAATGATATTTAAGAATTGCGAACATAAAAACTGTTACATAAATAAACGCAATTTGATGAGAATGTTATTTATATATAAATTTTCACAATTTTTTTTTTTTTTGGATGAAAATTTGAAGTTTTTCAGAAAATAAAGAGAACAAATTATTTTATTTAAAATGTTTGGGACATTTGGTTTTTTTGCGTTTGGCATCCCTAATTTAAATATTTATTATTATAAATTTATTCTTTATGTTTTCCAAATGTGGCAATATTTTTTGGTTATTATATTGTTACTCCATCCGACCTATATGGCCGCAATGAAGAAATATTTGGCCAGTTAAAAGAAACTATACAGCCATCTCCAATTAGTACGATTTAATGCATATAGCCACCCTACACAACCATTACCTTTTAGCAAAAACTAAATTAAACGAGAAGTTATGTCATATAACCGGAAACGCATGCATATAGGTATATAACCTAAATGCATGCCCATCAGCAACCACGATGACCAAAAAGCAAACACCGAAATAAATCCGAAATAATAGAAAAGACGAAAACCAACCCAAAGAATTTGCTGAAATAATTTGGTATTAAGTTTAACAAATTGTTTACTTTTTCATTTACATTTATTATCAAAACTCACACCGAGGTGGAGGGTATCAAAGATTCGGCACAGCCGAATTTAACACTCTTACTTGTTTTTAATTAAAACCTTTGCATTAAAAAAATAGAGAGCACTATTTAAGAACTTTACGCCACAAAAGACCGTCATCCACCTGACTCCAGAACTTGAATGATTTTTTTAAATTTTGCGTCTTCTTTCAACAACCCAATTATTCAAGACTTTTTTAATTTTTTTGCACACAAAAAAAAAATCAAACAACAAACCAGTTTTGTTGTTTGCAAAAAATTCGCAATCATTCATACGTGTAACCAACACTCATACATTCATTAAATTCGTATGTAAAAAAAATAATACATCTAACCATGAGGGGAACAAAGTAAGCCAATGTTAATGGCTGACAACATGGGTGGGAAAGAGAGCGAGTAAAAGCTTTATACATGAATGAAATTATGCTGACGGAGAAATATTAACACAAACTCAAGTGTTTAAAAATAGAATTTTTTGCAACAAACAAAAATTGGCAAACGATATTACCATATAAGGTGTTGTTTACGTGTTATAGTTTTTTATTTTGTGTGAGGTACACTAAATAGCAAAATTTTTCGTACGGCCGTCACAAAACAGATGATTTGGATTTCTTTGAAAATGAGAAATCAACTGAAAACGGTTATGGGGTTGTTATGTGTTAAGTTTTTGCAAATCTTTCGCGTGGTATACGCCGAGGTCTTTTCCAGCTAAACCCACTAATTTGTAATTGCAATATCCGATTTTTTTTTGGCAATTTTGGCTTTTAAAAATTTAGGGGCAAGTTTCGAATTATATGCAGAAGCTTTATTGCTCTGCGCAAAATTTCGTCGGTAAACCAATTCACCTTCAGAAAAATTAATCGACCTGGTCCTCAAGTCATAGTTTCTTTTGTTCACTTCATACGCTTTTTCTAAATTTTCGTGAACTTTCTGCCTAATGAAATGCAATTTATCCGAACGATCTAAGACATCCACGCCTTCTTCTAACAAATCTAAATTTTTTGAAATCTCATAGGATTGTCCGTGAGTCATCATTTTTTGTCCAAACAGAACATAATACGGCGAAAAGCCTAATGAACTGTGATATGAGCTTCTCAATGCGACTCCTATTTGGCTCAAATTCGTATCCCACATACGCTGGTCTTTTCCCAAATACGAACGTATTCCAGCAATGATGGATCTATTTACTCTTTCCGAATTGTTAGATTGGGGCGAATAAATGGCAGTGAAAATATGTTGTACTCCATATTTTGTTAGAAAACTTTCAAAAAGAGACGATCTGAATTGCGAACCATTGTCGGTAACGACGACTTCTGGAACGCCGAATAAATGAAAAACATTTTTTTCAAGAAAATCAATTACCGAAGTGGTTGCCATTTTTCTTAACGCTTTAAACAAAGGATATTTTGTGAAGTGGTCTAATACAAAAAAAATAACTACAGTGCCAGCTTTTGACCGCGGATAAGGTCCAATAAAATCCAAATATAACCTTTGGAAAGGTCTAGCCGATTTGGTTTGAACACCCATTTTTATATTTAAGCCTTTATTCATAATAAATATTGATCATTACAAACAGAAAAATACAAAATAAAAATAAAAAAACATAGTAATGATAAATAATTATACGAAAGTTCATTTTGCTGAACATAGGGCGTCAACGAATTCTTTCCATCTATTGCGATTTACGGCAAGTGCTTTGGCTTGGTTCAATGTTATGTTCACTAATTCACATTCACGTTGAGTAGTTCGTTGCCAGGTGTTACGAAGTCGACCGACTCGGCGTTGACCTTGGGGGTTCCAGTCTAAGGCAGATCTAGCAATATCATCACTTTGTCTCCGAAGTATATGGCCTATCCAGGACCATTTACGTTTGCAAATTTCTGTTGCTATTGGTTGACAGTTGGATAGCGTGACAGTTGGATAGGGTCTTACCTAAACCTTCTTTATCAAAATCTGGAAAAATTGAAATCACTATATCTAGCCTTTGCCTTTGTTCGTTGGTCAGAATATTCTCCGTGCAAACTTGATTAAGCTCTTCAATTTTTAACGGGCTGTTCCCGAAAATGGTAGACATAAGTCCAAATGAATGCCAAAAATCGATACCTAAGTATACATCATGAGTTAGATCTGGTATTATGTAAAAACGGACTAATTTGGTAATATTTTTGTAGGTGACATTTGTTTCTACGAAACCTAAAATTTTATATCGCTGACCGCCAGCTGCTTCAACGAAATTAGAAAATTTTTTAAAAGGTAAATTTTTAGCCAGAAAAGATTTTGCAGCGGAACCACTTATGCAAGATAAAGAGGCGCCTGAATCTAAGAGTCCCAATAATTTCATTCCAGAAAATTCAATTTGGATATAGGGTCTTATGTCGGATTTGGACTTCTCAATAGATTCTATGCAACTTTTAACCTTAAACTTGTTTAATTTTAACATTTTATAAAAAAATCTAATTCGTAGAGTATTTATTTTTTAATTTATGAATTTGGTTGTTAAATTTCGCTGGGGCGCTAATCGATTCGCAGAAAATTCGTTTTCTAGCTAATTCGTATATCTTAACTATCTCATGGTAAGGCTTGAGGGGAAATAAAACTGGTTTAGACTTTTCCTTGTCATTTTTCAAAATTGTAAAATTGGTTTGTGTGCTACCGTCAGAGCTGGTCTTTAAAATTTCGGCGGGGTTGACAACGTATTTAAAGAAATTTTCGCCTGAAGGAGGATTTATTTTGTTCTCGAGCTGAAGCTGGTGTTGCTGCTGGCGCTCGCCGGGAAGTTTCCCTGACACTTTTCGCATTGGGGTCTGTAGACACCCACGGATCCGCATCCGTAAGAGAATATGGTCCTGTCCTCGAGACAGTCCATATATCGGTGGCCTTCGTTTCTGCAATTCCAGCAGATATTATTTTGGCGTCTTGCCGGGTCTTCTTTTGGTTTGCGGACTTCGCAAACTTCTTCAGGTGGGTCTTCATCAAATAGTCCATCCTCCACGCAAATTTCATTAATTTGTTTTCTAAAATTTTTCGGAGCTCGATCGAGTTCAAAACTCAGTGCCTCTCGTCACAAAACCAAATGGCGTGAATGGGAGACATTGTCAATAGAACAATTCTCTCCTCAAATGAGGTCTTAAATTTCTTCTCAAAATTTCAGTCAATTCAGGCTCACTCAAGCGATACCTTGGACGATCGCAAAGCTGCAGAATGGCATGGTGAAAATCGTCAAAGCTTTCGTTAGCATTTTGCTTTCGGTCTCTGATCATTTCTCTGATATCTAAATCAGATAAATGATCGCTAAAATACGTTTTAAGGGCTCTACATAAATCTTCCCATTCTACTCTATTGACTGTGCTACGATATCGCCAATACCATTCTTTGGTTATCGAAATGAAAAAACGTGGCAATGATCTCCTAACAATTTAAAATCTCCTGCTAAACACTCTTTTGTCAAAGAATTAACCATATAAATAAATTTTTCTACCGATAACCCTGTGGTGTTGCCATTGAAAGTAATATTCCAACTATTGATTAAACTTGCAATCTTTCCACTATTGTTAAGGGACACGGACGACAATGAGGCTCTCTCACGACTTTCATGTACTGATGGGTGTGTTGAGTTGAGCCTAATATTACGCGAAGGTACAAAATGGGGTTCATGGGGAACATTATGAACTGAAGGAGCTGTCAAATTTCCAGGGACTGACGTGTTAGGAAAAATTTCTCTCGGCCATTCAGGCTCTCTGTTCGCGCTAAGATTTACAGTTGTGAACTGTTGAGATAATCTTTCTACCACAGCGTGAAGCTTATTGATCTCGCCTTGAAAACTATTTTCTATTTTGGATCTAATACGATCTTACAAGCTATCTCTATGCTCTACATTAGCTTGACCTGGTGAAATATTTCGGTTTGCATTAAACTCTTCGTTTCTTTGCTTTCTGCCGGATAAAATTCTTTCCGCGGATTTCGGAATCGTTCCAGTATTAACTGGTAATCTTTCATTATTAGCTCGGACGGAATATTTTAATAAACTGTTTTTAGTGACAGTTTTATTACACTGCGGACAACAAGTCGAAACGTTGAGAAAATTAGACATGCACTCTTGGTGAAAGATGTGCCTACACCTGGTAGAAACTAAGTTACTAGAAGTATCATAACTTTCTTGACAAATTAAACAAACGTTTTCGGCTAAAGCCGAAGCTAAACTTCCTGGACTATGCTGTACCGCCATGATTTCTTTCATTATTAGCTCGGACGGAATATTTTAATAAACTGTTTTTAGTGACAGTTTTATTACACTGCGGACAACAAGTCGAGACGTTGAGAAAATTACACATGCACTCTGGGTGAAAGATGTGCCTACACCTGTCAGAAACTAAGTTACTAGCAGTATCATAACTTTCTTAACAAATTAAACAAACGTTTTCGGCTAAAGCCGAAGCTAAACTTCCTGGACTATGCTGTACCGCCATGATTTCGGACTAATTATAAAATTTTTAACGAAAATATATTCGGACGATATGAATGAATGAATGAGTGTGGGTATAACGACAATGATTGCAAAGGTAAAGAGATGTTACAAACCTTAAGTGGTTTTGAATCAAATTAAGTTCAGGTTCAATAGAACAAATGTTATAAACAAACGAGAATGTGCCAAGTAGAGTTGGTTTGACTGGTTTCAAGTTCGAACGACGGCAAGGCCGTTAATAGAAAAGTATTCTAGTGCAATTGATGAAAATTTTTAGTTCTAGGCGAACGAATGTAAGGCCGTTAAAGAAAATATTATGAACGGAAATGAATTCAAATTTATTAAAATATGTAGTTCTAATAGAACAAATGCAATAACATGAAATGAATACCAATGAGTTAAATTTCAGTTCAATCTAACGAAGAAATAAAGTTAAATGTAACGGGTTAGGAAATGAATTCAGTTCAAACTGATTAAAAATTTTCAAGTTCCGAGTGAACGAAAGGTTATATAGTAAACAAATGAAATATTATGTTACTTTAATGTGAACCGATTAAAATCGAATGAATATAAGGCGGTTAACTGAAAAGAGTTGTGAAATGAAGTCAGTTCTTCTTAAGTAAAAGCTTCAAGCTCTCTTTAAAAAAAGCTTGTAAGTTAAGCACAGGCGAACAAATTATTTGAGTTCCTATAGAACAATAAAATAAAGTTAAATGGCAAGTGTAAAAATGCAAATTGTCAAAAAGTTTGAGTTCTAATCGAACCCACGCAAAAGTATTCAACATTAAATTTTCAATAGTTTAAAAAATTTAAATTTCCAAGAAAAATTTCAATAAATTTAAAATTTCGATAAAGAGTCCAAAAATTAAATTTGTAGTTTCCAAAAAGATTCGAATTTAAAAAAAATTCAAGATTAACTTTTCAATAGGTTTCAAAATTTAAATTTCAAATTTTTATATATAATTTTCAATATAATATTCAATATAGTATTTCAATATAATTTTGTTCAATATTTTAATTTTCAATATAGTTATCAATATATTTTCAAAAGAATAATTTCAAAACAAAGTTTAATATAAAGTTTGAATATAAGTTTCAATATATTCTTCAATATAATTTAAAAATTTAATTTTCAATATAAATTTAATAAAAATTTAAAAAAAAATTTTTCAATTATAATTTTCAATATAAATTTAATAAAGATTTTCAATAAAGTTTCGATATACTTTTCAATATATTGTTTCAATTGTTAACCCAATGTAGACAACAAAAACCAAACCAATCATTTAAAAAAAATCCGTAAGTAGGTATGACCATCCATCAAAAAATTAAAAATTTTTAAACTTGTGATTCTAAGTTTTCCCGATTATTTGCTGCTATTTCGGTACTATAAAATTTGTTTCGGACAGGGGACCGGTTCGTTTAGAACGAAGTTCCTGTATTCCGGAAACAACTTTATTGACCAAAGCAAATTAAAAATCACAAAATTTAATTAAAAAATGTTGAAATGTGAACTCATATGTCAAACAAGTTTCCATTTCGGTTAATGTAAATAGGGATGTACCCATATTTAATTAAAATTCCAGAAATATCAGCAAGTATGACTTCAAGAACACGGATACAAAAAAGATTAGGATTAAGGAACAATGTGCTTTCCCGGTGCACTGATGTTAAAATAAATTAGAATAAATTATTAAAGCTCCTATTTAGAAAATTATAAATTAAACAATAACAATCCAGTCTATTGTCGTTCAGGCCCCACGTTGGGCGCCATTTCTGTAATGGTACGGTTCTGGTGGAATTTCCGCTTCCGTTTCCCTGAGCCTTTGCTGGTCGCACGTGCTGCCGTGGGGCCTAGCTCGCCGGATGGGTGGGGTCTTGCTCACGCCCAGGGAAACCGCACTACAGATGTTCACGTGCGATTTTTAAAAAAACTGAAAAAAAACGGTCGCTAGTGGGACGGATGGCCATACTTACCTTGGGATAGGGGACGAGGTGTTCTGCCCCTTTTGCCCTCCCTACCTTGTTACCTATGATCCATCTTATTTGGAGGTAACCCACTTAAATTATAAGAAAGTTTTGGTTTGGTTTGGTTTCCTACATTGGGTTTATAATCTTTATTTAAAATTCATTTTGTACGTACTGTACTATTTTTCTTTCCTATAATAACTACAACAGTTAGATTGGACAACGGTTATATTCTTCGACTATGTGTAACCGTACCTTCTACCACGGGTACAAAATAGTTTATATATATATATATATATTTTTTTTTTGGGTATATATGTTTTTTTTTTTCTAATCTAATCTAAAATTTATGACTCAGCGAAAATGTAGGCCATTTTAATTTAATTTTATGTTTATCCAAACTTAAGAAAAATTTATTTAACTTTAGCCAAATTTTATCTTTAATAAAAAAAATTTTTTTTTAACTTTTGACTTAATGATTGAGTTTTGACTTAATTCTAGCAAAAACTTTTAATTTTAGGAAATTTTATTTAACTCTTGCAAATTTTAATTTTTGTTTTTTTTCGTTACTGTACTTTTCTTACATCATCTTTACTATTATTACCACCGTCTTGTACGAAAACCGTTACAATATGTTTTCTTTTCTTTTGGTTTCTTGGTTACCGTTATACTCCGGTATAAATTTCTTTGTTTATAAAATATTATAGTGTAGAAACGTTTCCATATTTAGTAAAATTTGTAGTAGTTAGTAAAATTTGTAGTAGTTAGTAAAATTTTTAGTATTTAACTTAATTATAGATATAGGAAAATTTTAACCTAGAAAATTTTTGTAGTTTACATCTTTATATTTTCGGTAATTTCAATTTAGAAAATTGTTGTTTAAATTTTATATTTAAGAAATTTTAATGGTAGGAAATTCTTTCTTTAATTTTAAGCAAAACTCTTAGTTTTAGAAAACTAGCATTTATTATTAACCAAATCTACATATTAGGAACACATTTAATTAAAATTTTTTTTTTTTCTAGCCAAAATACCACTTTTAGAAACAATTAAGTTATAAAATAAAATTTCTTTTATGAGTTGCATATAAAAATTACCGCATGATGCTGCTATCGCCTGCTGCTGTAGTTGTGGTTGGCCGGTAGTATAAGAGATGCTGCTAATTTGATGTTGGTTGTAGGTGGAGGAGTGATTAAAGATGTGTACTCGATGATGAAGGTTTTAACCAAGCGGTTAAATAGAGGTGTTTACAAAATTATTAAAATTTCAAGTTTTACTTTTGTTTTGTTTAATGTTCCAAAGTTAATATGTTTTACAAAGTTTCGTTTCAGTTTTATTTTCCTTCTATTTTAATATTTGAGTTTTTGCACATTTTATTACATCAAACTTTTGGTAATTTTCAGTTCAAGTCAGTGAATTTTTCCTTTAAATTTCTTAGGCTTTTCAACCTTTTGTTTCAAACTTTTGGTCAGTTTTCAAGTTTACAAATTTTATTTTCAGTTAAATTTCTGAAATTTTCAGGTTTTACACAAAAATTTCACTTGGCTCACAACTGTACTCCTTGCCAACCAAACTTCACATTTGCTTTTTTTTTAATTAAAACCTTTGCATTAAAAAACAAGTAAGAAAATTATAGTCGGTCTAGACCGACTATATGATACCCTATACCATGCGTTTAGAGACCCTATCTCTCAGGCCCAACTAACTAGATATAGAAAATAAGCATAAACCAAATTTGAGTGGGATTTTTATTAATTTTTTCGGCTGCAGATATGAAAAAATTCATTTCGGATGCTATATCTATATGGGGACTAGGCCCAAAAATGGACCGATCATGACCATGTTTGGTAAAGTCTCTTGCATTTTGCAAAAATATATACAAACAAAATTTGAGAAGCATCAGTGCAATATTTTTGTTTTTTGATAGATTTAAGTGAAGATCGGGAAGCAGCTCTATATGGGGCCTATGACTAAGAGTTGTCCAATAGGGATCATTTTTGGACTACTGATTAATGGATGTAATATATACATACAAACCCAATTTGACTAAGATTTGTATGATAATTTGGATCTTATGGCAATATATGTTGATTTCATAGGGGTCATTTGTATGGGGGCTAGGTCGGAACATGGACCGATTCTCACCAATTTCAATAGCGTTCATCCCGTGGCCGATGGAAGATTAAATACCAAAATTCATCAAAATATATTCATATTTGCGACCTGCAGTTTGATTACAAGCTTTACATGGACACACAGACGGACGGACGGACGGACATCGTTAAATCGAATCAGATAGTGATTCTGATTAAATCGGTATAATTAAGGATGGGTGTAGGTCAAATATTTTTGGTTGTTACAAACAGCAGCACAAAGTCATTATACCCAAACCACATAGTGGTATAAGGTATAAATAGAGAGCACTATTTAAGAACTTTACGCCACAAAAGACCGTCATCCACCCGACTCCAGAACTTGAATGATTTTTTTAAATTTTGCGTCTTCTTTCAACAACTCAATTATTCAAGACTTTTTTAATTTTTTTGCACACCAAAAAAAAATCAAACAACAAACCAGTTTTGTTGTTTGCAAAAAATTCGCAATCATTCAGACGTGTAACCTACACTCATACATTCATTAAATTCCTATGTAAAAACGAGTAAGAGTGTTAAATTCGGCTGTGCCGAATCTTTGATACCCTCCACCTCGGTTTGAGTATTGATAATAAATGTAAACAATATATTTGAAAAAGTAAACAATTTGTTAAACTTAATACAAAATTATTTCAGCAAATTCTTTGGGTTGATCCGCTTAACAGATGTTTTTTGTTTATTTCAAGAGTTGGTCTAAAAAGCTTTCTCACATTAGTAATTCGCACTCCAACGAGGAAAGATATTTTTCGTCTTTTCTATTATTTCGGATAAAAGAAAACACGTTTCGGTGTTTGCTTTTTGGACATCGTTGTTGCTGATCGGCATGCATTTAGGTTATATACCTATATTCATGCGTTTCCGGTTATATGATATAACCTCTCGATTAATTTAAAATTTTTGCAAATTAAATAGCTCACCCTAACCTTCATTGCGAAAAAGCTCTCTCAATTTTTTTTTTTGTTGTTAAAATATCATATTTGGAAAATAATTTTTTTTACAATTAAAAGGGAGTTTTCTTTATTAGATTTTGTGGCAACACAAAATAACACCATACAATACAAAATCTAACTCAGTGACGCCAACTTTTGATTTTGAATTAAATTATGTTAATAAAATATATTTTCATTTCTTGACTCCAAATACTACTACCTGGGAATTATCATCGAACTTCAATTTTTGGGGTTTACTTTGCCTACCATGAAGTCAAATTTTGAAGTCATCCAAGGACTATACATAATGAGGACGTGCAAAACGATAATGGAACGGTTAAACCAAAAGTCTGTATTTACTGCAACATTGTTGATTAATAAAAAGAAACATGTATATATAATTTTTTTTTATTCACCAATAATGTTGAAAATGTAATATCGTAAAAAAAAATATTTATGGAATTTTATATGAAATTAAATAAATAAATGATTATTTTTATTAGATCTTAATGATATGTTAAGAATTTATTGTTTTCAATAAGTTTGAAGAAAAAAAAATATGATAAAAAAAATACAATATTTCTTATTTCATTGGAATTCGAACATAAGCGAAAAAGGTCAAGAGCCAGCGAACTACGCACTCGACCACCAATATGTTATGCGGCAGTTATGCATATAAATGTTTCTTTAGTTAAACAAAATCATAGGCAGAACGTTCAACAGAGAATATTGTGGTGGGAACGCTGTGGTGAGAACGTTGGGATAGAACGTTGTGGTGAGAACGTTGAGGAGAGAACGTTGATACGTTTAAAATTTTATCCCAACAAACGATGCCAGTAGTAAAATGCAAATGAAATGGAGAAAAAATTATTCATACAAACAGTTTTTACATTATTTTGCTTTGTTGGGATGTTTTGCATGTAGTAACAGTAACAAAATCGACCTGATTTTGGCAATCAGTGTATTTAATTGAGAATAGCACACCTAAATATATATATATATATCAAAAGCTTAAAGCACGCGCTATTTAAGTGGACAGGATTGTATGTTCATTTTAAAATGATATGCTTATTATTTATATCATTTCTACCACCGTGTAACATTTCTACAATTACAATATTAATATGTTTTTTGAACCAAAAAAAGAAACATTAATGTTATATTTTTTGTTTTTGTACAAAATTGAAATAATTCATTTGCTTTTATTATGTAATGATATGCATGAAATTTTCACAATTTTAATAAAAGTATTTTAACTATAATTAACTATACAAATTTATTTTAGAAATTCTTTTTGTTTTTTTTTTTCATATGAAAATATTACATTTTATAAATATTTGAAGAGTATATAATATTTTTCAAATTTATAAACGAATATTTGAAAGCAATTCTTTAATAGCATTTGACGTTTTCTAAAATTCATTGAATTTAAATCAATGTTTTCTGTAGTCCGATTCTGTAAATTTCAACGATCCGACAATCGCAAAATATATCGACAGCTATTGTTGTTTGCACTAAGGATTACGTAATTCACTAAGTACATACATCTTAACGACAGTCGACAAATCTATTTTTCTATTTATTTAAATTGTAGACGAGTGGCATCTCTGTCAAAACAAGCGAAAAACACAAAGAAGAATAGAAAAAAACAAATTACTTCGTGTTTGACAGGATGATTTTATGTTTATGTTTAATATCTTTATTTTTTTACTAATATTTCTGTGTATTTATTTGAAAATGAAATAATGAATTGAATATGCTATTTAATTTTTTTATTTATATAAAAAAGTCTTAATAAAAGCAAAATATTTTCACTATTTTATGATTTTTATTTATGTATGACGACATTTCAACCTAAAAATTTAAGTTTTTATCGATTGAATAAACAACACAAAAATGGTTGTCGTTTAGATAACAACAACAGCTGAGTTTAATAATAGCGAATATCGTTTAAAAATGTTACTGATAATTTTGCGATTTTCTTTTTTTTAACGATTCGACTATCGTTAAAAGAAGTTACTGAATCGCGGTAGTGAAAAGCTATTAATTTCTCCTGAATGTCAATATTTTTTTTAAATGTATAAATTTTTTAAATGTAAACGTAGGTATTGGTGTTTTTTTTTTTTTTTAATTTCAATTTGTGTTTAACGAATAAAATTTATATATTAAAGATGCAATAGATGTCTTCTAAATTTAAAATTATAATTTCCGACGTTTTGATATGATTTTCTGAAATTCAATTAATTGTAATTTATAATTGGAAATTTTTAATTCCAGTTTTTAGAATTGATATTTTCTTAAATTTGAATGGAAAATTTAAAAAGTGCAATTTTGTATTTATGTGAATAGTAATGCTTTAGTAATTATAAACAATTTTTAAAAATTAGATGTAATCGCAATCAGATATTTTGTAGGTAAAGCAGAATAATAGTTCTATATAACTATGTAAAACTGTTTTGAAAGCAAAAAACTCATTGATGAACTCGGTAACTCTATTTTATAAAGACAACAAAAAGTTAACATGCCAAACTTATGTTCATATTTGTAAAAGAATAATGAAAAAACATATGAAATAAAAGACCAGCCCGTGTATACTCTTAACATTGTTCTGTATGATATCTAGTTGAAAATATTGACATTCATGTTAAAATAGAAGTAACTATTGCAAGGCTAATTAGAACAAAAATTGTGGCGCCATCTACTGCGGCATAGTCAAGCTGAGCAAAATGAAGTTACACTCTGTTAAAGCAAAAGAAATGTATTTTCCCCACAACAAAATATTGCAGAAAATTATGTAAATAAAATAATATACCGATTAATTTCTAACATGCAGTTGTTATGGATATACATATATATAATATATGTATATTATTTGTATTATTTAATATGTTTATGTATGTATACTAGCTTAACCCGGTGTACTTCGCTACCCCTCATCGTTATAAAATAAAACAAAATAAAAAAAAAATATTTATACATTAACAAAATATTATTTATTTAATTTAGAATTAATTATTGCAATGCTTTAGGATGTACAATATTTTTAGTTTGTCCATCTGGAGCATAAACATATAAGTCGGTGGGTTTCCCTACACGTGAGCATGCAACATAAAGCTGTCCATGCGAGAAACATGGATTTGCAAAATTTAAGCCGCAAACTTGAAGAGATTGACCTTGAGCTTTGTTAACAGTCATCGCAAACGCTAATCGAACAGGAAACTGTAATCGTTTGAAGTCGAATGGTAAATCAGTTGGGATCATTGGAAAGCGTGGCAAAAGTACATCTGTTCCTTTATATTTTCCTGTTATAATGGTCGCTTCTATTAAATTATTTAGCATTTTTTTACTGCAAGTCGAGTGCCATTGCAAAGCCGTGGTGAATCGATATTGCGCAGTAAAATAATGGGCACTCCAATTTTGAGTTGTAGCACATGTGGTGGAAAGCCTGGCATATCAATAATCGAATATAAAAAATTGGGTGTAGTGAGTGAAAGTTTCACACTGCGAAAGTTTAAGGAAGAATGGTGTACAGGTCTGACTTCCTACAAATCGGAAACAAAGGGACGTGGCCCGCCGACTTTCGCATGGAATGTGTACCTATTTAAGAAAACACCTTATTAAGAAAACACCTTATTAAACACCTTATATGCCAAATATTGAGTTATATGGGCGGGGCCTCGCCCCTTTGTCCACTAACAACTTCATATAGTCAAGGGCTTAATAGAAGTTATTATGGATTTTAATTTTTCTAAAAAGGGCGTGGTCCCGCCCAGTTTTCTTGTAGTACTATTTCTATTAATTTCAATACGATATATACGAAATATCATAGCCGTAGGTTAAAAATGGCCGAGATATGACGATTTTAAATTTTGGGTTATATGGGCCGGACCACGTCCCTTTGCGCACTAACAACTTTATATAGTTAAGGACTTAGTATTTCGCAAAAATATCCTTTTGTGAAAATTTCATGACGATCCTTCCAGTGGTTTAGAAGATATTACGATTTTTTATTTTTCTAAAAAGGGGCGTGGTCCCGCCCACTTTTCTCCTGGTATGTATTTCTATTCATGCCAATACCATATGTACCAAATATGACCGCTGTAGGTCAAAAAATTCCCGAGATATGACGATTTAAAGTTTTGGGTTATGTGAGCGTGGCACCGCCCCTTTGTCCAATCAAAAATTTATATAGCCTATTATTCCTTCTAGAGTCACAGTAACATGCTGTGAAAATTTCAGGAAGATCGGTTCAGGGGTTTGGCCTCCTATGAAGCCCAAACAAACACACATTCATGTTATATATATAGATTTAAAGCAGATTAATTATAATTTAAGGTAAAATGGGGCGAAAAAGGGGGATTTGGTAATAAAAAAATGTATGGCTACCTTACCTGTAAATAAAAAGTGTATAAAACTTTAGGTAAATACATATTACAAAAGAAGTATTTTGTATAGCAAACATTTTTAGTGGTATAAGTAAGTATCTGAATTTAAAAAAAGGGGGCGGTGAAGTGGGCGTGGTTCATAGTTATATGGCGACTTTAACAGTATTAAGAGCACTATACTACCAAGTAAAAAAAAAATCCGTTGGAAGGAACAAATTTGTACAGAGAACAAAAAGTTTAAAACTTTCAAACAAAATTGGCGTGAAAAGGGGCGTGAAAGGGGGCGTGGCGTAAGAAATGTTTATTTCTACCTCGCCTGGAGTATAATGTGTATACAATTTGAAGTAAATCTGTTAAAAACTATATGGGAGCAATTACATAATTTTAAAAAAGTGGGCGTACAAGTGGGCGTGGTCAAAAAAAAAGTACCCTATTAATCATGCCAGAGTCCCAGTTAAATGCTGTGAAAATTTCAGGAAGATCGGTCCAGAGGTTTGGTCTCCTATAAGGTACACACAAACAAACAAATAAACAAACACACATTCAATTTTATATATATAGATGTAAATATTACACACAAAAAATACAACATCAAACGTTATTTTTGTGTTTTTCTTTTTAAATAAATTTATACATAAATTTTTTTTTGCTAAATTTACATTTTTTTTTATTAACAACTAGGTATTTTAGCATTATTTGCTTTAGATGTTGCTGAATTTTTACTCCCTTTATATTAACTCGCAGTGTCTGCTTTTCGAAAAAATTTTGGATCGATTTTAACCCCTTTCCCGTAACCCATTCGATCTGAAATTTTGCAGGCAGGCTCGTGGTAATAACAGAAATGATTTAACAAATTTTTTTAGTGATGCCAAAACAATGGAAACTTTTAAATTTTTATACCAGAGTTAAAAAAAAAATTTACAAATTGTTAGTTTTTATTATACTATTACCACAACGACCACAAAACCAACAAGTCCAGCTATGACAACAACACAACATTTAGAATAACAACAAGAACAATATAGAAACATCATATTTTTCATTTTTTTTTTTAATTTTTCAGAGATTTCCCTGGACCTGTTCCACCGATTTTAATGATTTTTGAAATAGAAATCTTCCCATGAATTTGGTGAATCATCCTAATTAAAAATTATCACTGTAGCTGCACTATGGAGGGCGTGATTGTGACAAGAACAACATAGAAAATTATATTTTTTCAAGACTTTTTTTAGTTCTTCATTCAAATCTCGGGCCCTAATCGGCCGATTTGGACGATTTTAAATAGCAAACTTTTGAGGATGTTAGTGAATCATTTTTTATATCAACGAGCACCCTAGCTGCCCGATTGATGCCGTCATCGTGATTTCCACAGACGGACAGACGGACAGACGGACATCGCTATATCAACTCCGGTTGTTATAAGGATCACAAATATATATATTTTATGGGGTCCAAATTTTTTTTTCTTATTATTACAAACGGAATGACAAACTTATATATACCCTCTGCACACTGGAGTGGAGGGTATAAAAATACTACATCTAACCATGAGGGGAACAAAGTAAGCGAATGTTAATGGCTGACAACATGGGTGGGAGGGAATAAGAGCGAGTAAAAGCTTTATACATGAATGAAATTATGCTGACGGAGAAATATTAACACCAACTCAAGTGTTTAAAAATAGAATTTTTTGCAACAAACAAAAATTGGCAAACGATATTACCATGTAAGGTGTTGTTTACGTGTTATAGTTTTTGATGTGTAAACATCTATACGCGCAGGGGGGTAAATTTCTATAAATTATAAGAAAGTTTTGGTTTGGTTTGGTTTCCTACATTGGGTTTATAATCTTTATTTAAAATTCATTTTGTACGTACTGTACTATTTTTCTTTCCTATAATAACTACAACAGTTAGATTGGACAACGGTTATATTCTTCGACTATGTGTAACCGTACCTTCTACCACGGGTACAAAATAGTTTATATATATATATATATATTTTTTTTTGGGTATATATGTTTTTTTTTTTCTAATCTAATCTAAAATTTATGACTCAGCGAAAATGTAGGCCATTTTAATTTAATGGTAGGCTTAAAAAGTTGAAAATTTTTAATTTAATTTTATGTTTATCCAAACTTAAGAAAAATTTATTTAACTTTAGCCAAATTTTATCTTTAATAAAAAAAATTTTTTTGTTTTAAGTTTTGACTTAATGATTGAGTTTTGACTTAATTCTAGCAAAAACTTTTAATTTTAGGAAATTTTATTTAACTCTTGCAAATTTTAATTTTTGTTTTTTTTTCGTACGTACTGTACTTTTCTTACATCACCTTTACTATTATTACCACCGTCTTGTACGAAAACCGTTACAATATGTTTTCTTTTCTTTTGGTTTCTTGGTTACCGTTATACTCCGGTATAAATTTCTTTGTTTATAAAATATTATAGTGTAGAAACGTTTCCATATTTAGTAAAATTTGTAGTAGTTAGTAAAATTTGTAGTAGTTAGTAAAATTTTTAGTATTTAACTTAATTATAGATATAGGAAAATTTTAACCTAGAAAATTTTTGTAGTTTACATTTTTATATTTTCGGTAATTTCAATTTAGAAAATTGTTGTTTAAATTTTATATTTAAGAAATTTTAATGGTAGGAAATTCTTTCTTTAATTTTAAGCAAAACTCTTAGTTTTAGAAAACTAGCATTTATTATTAACCAAATCTACATATTAGGAACACATTTAATTAAAATTTTTTTTTTTTTTTCTAGCCAAAATACCACTTTTAGAAACAATTAAGTTATAAAATAAAATTTCTTTTATGAGTTGCATATAAAAATTACCGCATGACGCTGCTATCGCCTGCTGCTGTAGTTGTGGTTGGCCGGTAGTGTTTGAGATGCTGCTAATTTGATGTCGGTTGTAGGTGGAGGAGTGATTAAAGATGTGTCCTCGATGATGAAGGTTTTAACCAAGCGGTTAAATAGAGGTGTTTACAAAATTATTAAAATTTCAAGTTTTACTTTTGTTTTGTTTAATGTTCCAAAGTTAATATGTTTTACAAAGTTCCGTTTCAGTTTTATTTTCCTTCTATTTTAATATTTGAGTTTTTGCACATTTTATTACATCAAACTTTTGGTAATTTTCAGTTCAAGTCATTGAATTTTTCCTTTAAATTTCTTAGGCTTTTAAACCTTTTATTTCAAACTTTTGGTCAGTTTTCAAGTTTACAAATTTTATTTTCAGTTAAATTTCTGAAATTTTCAGGTTTTACACAAAAATTTCCCTTGGCTCACAACTGTACTCCTTGCCAACCAAACTTCACATTTGCTTTTTTTTTAATTAAAACCTTTGCATTAAAAAACAAGTAAGAAAATTATAGTCGGTCTAGACCGACTATATGATACCCTATACCATGCGTTTAGAGACCCTATCTCTCAGGCCCAACTAACTGGATATAGAAAATAAGCATGAACCAAATTTGAGTGGGATTTTTATTAATTTTTTCGGCTGCAGATATGAAAAAATTCATTTCGGATGCTATATCTATATGGGGACTAGGCCCAAAAATGGACCGATCATGACCATGTTTGGTAAAGTCTCTTGCATTTTGCAAAAATATATAAAAACAAAATTTGAGAAAAATCAGTGCAATATTTTTGTTTTTTGATAGATTTAAGTGAAGATCGGGAAGCAGCTCTATATGGGGCCTATGACTAAGAGTTGTCCAATAGGGATCATTTTTGGACTACTGATTAATGGATGTAATATATACATACAAACCCAATTTGACTAAGATTTGTATGATAATTTGGATCTTATGGCAATATATGTTGATTTCATAGGGGTCATTTGTATGGGGGCTAGGTCGGAACATGGACCGATTCTCACCAATTTCAATAGCGTTCATCCCGTGGCCGATGGAAGATTAAATACCAAATTTCATCAAAATATATTCATATTTGCGACCTGCAGTTTGATTACAAGCTTTACATGGACACACAGACGGACGGTCGGACGGACGGACATCGTTAAATCGAATCAGATAGTGATTCTGATTCGATCGGTATAATTAAGGATGGGTGTAGGTCAAATATTTTTGGTTGTTACAAACAGCAGCACAAAGTCATTATACCCAAACCACATAGTGGTATAAGGTATAAATAGAAAGCACTATTTAAGAACTTTACGCCACAAAAGATCCACCCGACTCCAGAACTTGAATGATTTTTTTAAATTTTGCGTCTTCTTTCAACAACCCAATTATTCAAGACTTTTTTAATGTTTTTGCACACCAAAAAAAAATCAAACAACAAACCAGTTTTGTTGTTTGCAAAAAATTCGCAATCATTCAGACGTGTAACCTACACTCATACATTCATTAAATTCCTATGTAAAAAAAATACTACATCTAACCATGAGGGGAACAAAGTAAGCGAATGTTAATGGCTGACAACATGGGTGGGAATAAGAGCGAGTAAAAGCTTTATACATGAATGAAATTATGCTGACGGAGAAATATTAACACCAACTCAAGTGTTTAAAAATAGAATTTTTTGCAACAAACAAACATTGGCAAACGATATTACCATGTAAGGTGTTGTTTACGTGTTATAGTTTTTGATGTGTAAACATCTATACGCGCAGGGGGGTAAATTTCTATTTCACAATACAATCGCAAAAACAGCGTAACACATCGGTGTGAGCTGAAGTGTAAATCGGTGTGACTTTATCTGATTGGATTTGTGAAAAAATTATGATATTTTTTTTTCTAAACATTTTCCAATTGTCTTTCAAAAAACATCAATTGTATTTCAGAAAACATCAATTGTATTTTAGAAACCATCAATATAATTTCAGAAAACATCATTTGAATTTCAGAAAACATCAATATAATTTCAGAAAACATCATTCGAGTTTCAGAAAACATCAATTGAATTTCAGAAAACATCAATAGAATTTCAGAAAAGATCAATTGTATTTCAGAAACCATCAATATAATTTCAGAAAACATCATTTGCGTTTCAAAAAACATAAATAGAATTTCAGCAAACATCAATATAATTTCAGAAAACATCCATTGAATTTCAAAAAACATTATTTGAATTGCTGAGAACATTAATTGTATTTCAGAAAACATCAATTGAATTTCAGAAAACATCAATTGGATTTCAGAAAACATCATTTGAATTTCAGAAAACTTAAATAGAATTTCAGAAAACATCATTCGAGTTTCAGAAAACATCAATTGAATTTCAGAAAGCATCAATAGAATTTCAAAAAGCATCACTTGAATTGCTGAAAACATTAATTGTATTTCAGAAAACATCAATTGCATTTCAGAAAACATCATTTGAATTTCAGAAAACTTAAATAGAATTTCAGAAAACATCATTCGAGTTTCAGAAAACATCAATTGAATTTCAGAAAACATAAATAGAATTTCAGAAAACATCAATATAATTTCAGAAAACATCATTTGAATTTCAGAAAACATAAATAGAACTTCAGAAAACATCAATATAATTTCAGAAAATATCATTTGAATTTCAGAACACATCAATATAATTTCAGAAAACATCATTCGAGTTTCAGAAAACATCAATTGAATTTCAGAAAGCATCAATAGAATTTCAGAAAACATCAATTGTATTTCAGAAACCATCAATATAATTTCAGAAAACATCATTTGAATTTCAGAAAACATAAATAGAATTTCAGAAAACATCAATATAATTTCAGAAAACATCAATTGTATTTCAGAAACCATCAATATAATTTCAGAAAACATCATTTGAATTTCAGAAAACATAAATAGAATTTCAGAAAACATCAATATAATTTCAGAAAACATCATTTGGATTTCAGAAAACATAAATAGAATTTCAGAAAACATCAATATAATTTCAGAAAACATCATTTGAATTTCAGAAAACATCAATATAATTTCAGAAAACATCATTCGAGTTTCAGAAAACATCAATTGAATTTCAGAAAGCATCAATAGAATTTCAGAAAACATCAATTGTATTTCAGAAACCATCAATATAATTTCAGAAAACATCATTTGAATTTCAGAAAACATAAATAGAATTTCAGAAAACATCAATATAATTTCAGAAAACATCATTTGAATTTCAGAAAACATAAATAGAATTTTAGAAAACATCAATATAATTTCAGAAAACATCAATTGTATTTCAGAAACCATCAATATAATTTCAGAAAACATAAATAGAATTTCAGAAAATATCAATAGAATTTCAGAAAACATCAATTGTATTTCAGAAAACATCAATTGTATTTCAGAAAACATCAATTGAATTTTAGAAAACATAAATAGGATTTCAGAAAACATCAATATAATTTCAGAAAACATCATTCGAGTTTCAGAAAACGTCATTTGAATATCAGAAAACATAAATAGAATTTCAGAAAACATCAATATAATTTCAGAAACATCATTCGAGTTTCAGAAAACATTAATTGAATTTCAGAAAACATCAATAGAATTTCAGAAAACATCAATTGTATTTCAGGAAACATCAATTGCATTTCAGAAAACATCATTTGAATTTCAGAAAACATAAATAGAATTTCAGAAAACATCAATTGAATTTCAAAAAACATTATTTGAGTTGCTGAGAACATTAATTGCATTTCAGAAAACATCAATAGAATTTCAAAAAGCATCATTTGAATTGCTGAAAACATTAATTGTATTTCAGAAAACATCAATTGAATTTCAGAAAACATCAATTGCATTTCAGAAAACATCAATTGAATTTCAGAAAACAGCATAATCGACTTATTTTTTATGCACTGGAAAATATGATGTTGGTGTTTTCTTTAATTATTAGATATTTACACATCTCCCTTGTGATCGGACTCACATGATTTTTCTTTTGTGTGATGTACACTAAATAGCAAAATTTTTCGTACGACCGTCACAAACTGCATAAGCATTTGTACGGACGGAGCAGCAACTATGATATGACGGGAAAATTAGGGGCTTTGTAACCGGGGCTTCTGAAAAAGGCCCTAATATTAAAAATATACATTGTTTTTTACATAGGGAAGCAGTGATGACGAAGTCTCCGCCAGATGAATTGTTGTCTGTCCTACAAGAAGTTGTTAAAATTGTCAATTACATCAAGTCACGACCGCTTAACTCTCGTCTGTTTAATGCAGTGTGTCAGGAAATGGGAGCAGATCATCCGTCACTTCCGTTTCATACAGAAGTACGATGGCTCTCTCGCGTAAAAGTACTATCTCGAGTTAAAAAATGAGACACAGACGTTTTTAGAGGCCCAGTGTTCAGATTTGGCTTCTGCGTTTAAAAAATAAGAATGGGTAATTAAACTTGCATATCTGGCAGACATATTCACTCATTTAAATGAGCTCAACGGATTTTTCAAGGCAGGAATGATAATACATATGCTAACGTCTTCGGACAAAATTGAAAGCTTTCGCGCTAAGTTGGTGTTATGGATCAGCACTGCTGTCAATGGCAGTAATGAAATGTTTCAAAATGTCATGGCTGCCGATTCAGAAAAAAGTGCAGGCTTTGATAGTGAAACACTTGGGGCTATTAGCAGAAAAAGTTAACTGCTATTTTCCTAAGTCTGACCTGCAATCTATGGAGAGGGTAGGAAATCCATTCTCGGATAACATTTCCCTTGGACACTTATCGATAAACGAGCAAGAAGAATTCATGGAGTTAAAAACTGATCAGAATTAAAACTAAAATTTTCCGAAGTAGAGTTGGCACATTTTTGGCTGCATATAAAAAATTAGTATCCAGTGCTTTCAAAGCGTGCTGTTGAAAATATATTACCATTTGCTACAACCTACTTATGCGAATTGGGATTCTCAACTCTAACTACTATTAAATCGAAAAAAAAGAGAACGCCTGAGGACAATCAATTAAGAGATGAGAGCAGCCTTATCAACGATTGCTACAAATTTTGATCGCCTGTTCTCACTAAACATCTTTTCATATTAGGTATATTGATTTTAGTAATAAATAAATATTAAATAAACATTGCTTTTTTCTTTGGTGTACCTCTAAAATTTCTTGATTTGATAGGTGTACCTTGAACCCAACGAGTTTGCGGAACACTGCATTAATGGATGTAATAAACACATACAAACCCAATTTGACTAAGATCTATACAACAATTTGGATCTTATGGCAATTTATGTCGATTTCATATGGGTCAGATGTATGGGAGCTAGGTCTGAACATGGACCGATTCTCACCAATTTCAATAGCGTTTATCCCGTGGCCGACGAAAGCTTATATACCAAATTTTATCAAAATATATTCATATTTGCGATCTGCAGTTTGATTACAAGGTTTACATGGACGCACAGACGGACGGACGAACGGACGAACATTGTTAAATCGACTCAGAAAGTGATTCTGATTCGATCAGTATAATAAAAGACGGGTCTAGGTCAAATATTTTTGGTTGTTATAAACAGCAGCACAAATTCATTATACCCAAACCACATAGTGGTATAGGGTATAAAAATATCAATTAGTCGACGAGTTATAGCCAAAAAACCATATAAACAATATGCTGAAAATCGGCATTTGACTGCAAAGTTCGAAGGTTGATTAAAAAAAGTTCGAACTAACACAAACAAACGCCGCGATACGGGTCTTCTAATTTAGCCTCTATTTTCACCCCTCAGTCTCAGAATCGACCTAACTTTTGCTATCCTGAATTTGTTCCACAGTGTAATTTGATTTTGTGTCTGTTTTTTATATAAAACACAAGTTTTGCAGTTATTGATGACATTTTTGACTAGGGGTCGTAATCTAAATACACAATATTCTGTTCGAAGAATTCGAATCATGAGTTGATTTCCGCCATGTAAGGTAATTTTATGTGTAAATTCGGTAATCAATCGGGTCAACTTTGAATCGTACGTTAGCAATCTTGGATGTCGCTCATTATATGTTAATGCTGGTGATTGAACGAGACGACCATTTGCTCGAATTACACCCATTTGATCCATGAATGGATTTAAAGTCACAAGTTTGCTAGTATTGGAGATTTTAGCTTTGAGTTTTAAATTTCGATATTCACCAGGAAACCTTTGTTGTTGGGTCAATATGATGAGGCGATTTTTGACCGACTTTATTTCATCTCCTGAAATTTCTATTGATGAGATTCTGAGATGGGTCCTTGATGTTCCAGTGTTTCTCCATAATCGTAAAACATACGCGATAACTCTATATGCGCGAGATAATGATGAAAAGCGATTTAGGGGGTCTTCATAAGTTGTTGTTGTAAAGACTTTAATGGGTTTCGCTTCGATATTTTTATCATGCGGAGATATTGGTATTGGCCATTGATTTTTTGGAAATTTTAGCCAAGAGGGTCCAAACCACCACAAGTTATTAGTTCGGAGTTCCTCTGGTGTACAACCTCTGCTTGCGATGTCTGCAGGGTTTTCTTTGGATTCAACATGTTGCCAGTTTTGAATTCCAACCTTTTGTACAATTTCTGAAACTCGATTTCCCACAAAGGTATCCAGGTGCATGGAGGTTTCTTTAATCAGGATAACACAATTGTAGAGTCTGTCCAAAAATATGTCTTCAAATTGGGGATCTGTAGATTGGATAGAATCCCCACAGCCAAATTTGCTAATAAGACAGATCCACACAGTTCTAACCTTGGAAGAGATACTTTTTTGAGAGGGGTAACTTGAGGCTAAAAGAAATGAGTGTACATTGTAGATATCAAGTTCAATTTGGATGTACAGCGTTTCTGCGTTTGCATTTTCTGAGGCGTCGCTAAATCCGTGAATTTCTATTTCACAGGAAGGGCTATAATTAATCCAACGGGGTATTCTGATAATGTTAATGGAAGGACAATTTTTGACGAATTTTTCCCACTTTATATGTGCAAGGGGTTTTAATATGTCATCCCAATCTATTTTGTCTATCCATATTTGTTGCATGATTAATTTGGCATCTACAATAATTGGGGCTAGCCATCCGCAAGGGTCAAAGAATTTGGCTATTGTAGATAATATTTCGCGTTTTGTAAAAGTTTGTTTTAATTCGACATCTGCAGCTGTAGAGGTGAATGAGTCTGATTAAATATTCTATATTCTATTTAATCCCGAGCGTTTTTGTTCCAGAATTTTCAGATAAGTTTAGCCAATCTACTGGTAAAAGTGTTTGGTTTGGCAAATCCTGGATAACTCGTGGGTCGTTAGAAGTCCATTTCATTAGGTCAAAACCTGCTGACTTTAAAACGGTGGTTAGCTCTTTTCTGGATCCGATGGCATCTGACAAGGTGTGACCGCCGGCTAGAACGTCATCCACGTACATTTTATTTAAAAATTGTTGAGGCTGGAGGGTGTGTCGATTTTCTATCTTCAGCGAGTTGTAGAAGGGTTCTGATGGCCAGGAATGGGGCACAATTGACTCCGAAAGTGACTGTGAGGAGTTCAAAATCTTCGATAGCGTCGTTTTCGGATTTTCGGAACAGGATTCGCTGATAATTGGTTTGAGTCGGGTCAATTAGTATTTGCCGGTACATTTTTGTGACGTCAGCGTTAAATACGTAACGGAAAAATCACCACTTTGATATCAGTAGAACAAGATCTTGCTGAAGAATTGGTCCTGGATATAAAATGTCATTGACACTATTCTTGTTTGACGTCGAGCTGGAGGCATTAAAGACCACTCTAAGTTTTGTGGTCAACCTGTCTGGTTTTATTACTGCGTGATGCGGCAGGTAATAATTTGGGGTCTTATTTATATCCGAGGGAGAGATTTTTCTCATATGTCCCAACTCCAGGTATTCTAATATGACCTGATTGTATTGTTCTCTAAGGTCGGGTTTTTGTTTTAGCATGCGCTCCATTCTCAAATACTGGGCCATGGCTATGTTGCGAGAAAAGCCGATTTCTTCTCCTTTTTAAAGGGCAGGGTAACAACATAACTTCCCATGTCGTTTCTACGCATTGTAGATTTGAAATTGTTTTCACAAAATGCGTCTTCTTCTGACCTCAAAATTTGTTTTATGGTTTCCCCCACCTCCCAAAAGCGTGTGAGGATTTGGTCAAGGGACGGTCCATTATATAGTGAAATAGTGGTTGAAATTTGAGTCGTTTTTAATTGGGACCCCCACAATCCAGCCAAATACTGTTTTTGTGCCAAAAGGGATCCAATTGATTTCATAGCTGTCTCCATGCAATAAATAGAGGGTCCTAAATCGAGGCCAATTAGAAGGTCGAAAGGACTACTTACGAAAATGTGAGGGTCTGCAAGTTCTAATTCAGCAGTTTCACTTAAGTGATGTAAATCCTGCGTTTGTGGCGGTAAATTAGAAGGAAGGGTCTTGAGGACTGGCGCAAAGACTTCTAATTTAAAACTAGGGTCCGCCCGAGAGCAAAGGTTGAATAAACAGGCTTTGGTAGAAGTTTCGGATACGTTCTGATTTAAACCTGTGACGTGAACTAAATGTGGCTTAGTTGTCAGCTTTAAGCTTTTGACTTGTCCGATATAAAGGTTGATTGAGATCCAGGGTCGATAATAGCTATTGCCTCGAATCTCTGTCCTTTTATTTCGATTTGGACGATGGCAGTGAACAGCAAAGACTCTCGATCCAGTGGGCTTGATAAGGATCGTTTGTCTTTCTGTAGGGTCAAGAATGTAAGACTGGTAATATTTGATCTAGGAGTGGACTGTATATTGGATGCTCGCGCTGCGTCGCTCATACTGGGTCGTTCATCTTGTTGATTCTGATGCAAATTGAAGGACTGGGACTCAGTTGCCTTATGCAACAATGTATAGTTGCTGGGACATTCCTTGACAGACAGACAATTATAACTTTTACTATGTGAATTCAGTCATTAACACCTTTTCTAAAAATTTGGGACAAGATCATAGATAATGTGACTCTTTACAATGTTGGCATGCGGTGACTTTATTTTGAAAAATATTATTTGGCTTCGAGGCAAAATTAATTTTGGGTCGGTTTTCAGATTGTGACAAATTTGTTTGAAAGGAGTGGACACGTTTTTCTTTAGGAGCATATTTAAAATTATCGGGTTTGGGCTGACTAAATTTATCCTTTGAAGATTTTATATTTCCGACAAATTCTAAAGTTTTGAATTTATGGGTCAGAAATTTGTCGAATTCATTCCACCGTGGAACCTCTGCGCAATCTTCTCGGGAATTTTCAAACTCTTGCACGAGTGATCTGGGAAGCTTTTGTGAACAAATAAATATTAGGAATGATTCATACGTTGTTGTGTCAATGCCTAATGTGTCTAGAGATTGCCGGGAATCATTAATAATTTTGTACTGTTCATTTATCTGCATCCATTTATTTTCGTAGCGGTCCACCAAATTTTTCCAGGCAAGAATAAAACCATCTTTGGTTAAAGGGATGTGAGAAATTATATCCCTGGCTTCGCCTCCAGTTTTTTGCTTTAAATGAAACAGTTTTTCAACATTGCTAACCCTGGAGTTATTTATATAGATGGCTGTGAAAAGATCCCGAAAACTGGGCCATAATTTTTAATCCCCAAAAAAGGTGTCTGTATCGCAGGGTGGCAACCTTATGAATGAAGCCTCAGTATCTAGGGTCGAACTAGATTGGCGTTCTGGTTTTTCAAAGGTGGGTGTTGAATATGCAAGAATTTCAGCGTTTATTGAGGACATACAATTTTTATATACCGATAAGGTCTTATGGTATCGTTCCCGTAACTTGGTTTTATCAATGGGCTTATCTTTGTCATCTTCTGAATCCCTACACTCCTCATATGACCGTTTGACTTGTGTCCAAAGCGATTCCAATTCCACGCGAAGAATTTCCAACGCATAAGAATTGTTTTCGATTTGAGCTTCAGCTTGTGATCTTTCAAAATCGAATAAATTGTTTGTACAATTTACGAATTTATTTATCGAAATTTTGTAGAAAATTTTTATTTAATATTTATGAATTAAATTTCAAAAAAATAATTGGGTTAAATAAATTTGCCTGCTAGCGATAAAAATATTAGAGTCGTAATATTGAGGCAAAATTCGGAATATTATTCAAAAAATTGTTCGGGATTTTAGTTGCAAAAAACAGCAGAAAATAACTAAGAGTTTTTTGGTCCTTTTGATGTATAAATTACACAAGATGTTTAAAACCAGATTTTATAGTTGGTCACGTTTGTCATAAGCTACACACACAAACAAGTATAGAGAGTGAGGTCTCTGCTTTTATGTATGTTTGTGCGTGTTATTAATGTGTTATTTAAAGTGAGAGTTTTCTCTGCTAATGTTTCTCGTTTACTTACTTTTTGTATATAAATACTTATGTGTGGTTTTTATGTGCTAATTTGTTGCTTCGCTGCTGCAACTGGTTTGCTGTTTTTGATGATGATGAAGATGATGATGATGTTAATGATGAAGATGCTGCTGTTAAATTTTTGTTGTTGAAGTTTTCCGTTTTAATTTATGTATTTTAAATTTTTTGTTTGTCCCGATATTTAGTTTCAAGGTTATTTAATTTCACCTTGAAATAATTTTGAGGGTCACACTTTTATTTTGTTTAAAATAAATTTACAAAGAAATAGATCCGGTTTGAAGGACCAAATGTTTACGTATAAATGTAAATAAAAACGCGGTTTATTTTAAATTTTTTTTTTTAATTTAAATTTTAAATGTTTTATTTCAATTTAATTTTATTAAATGTTTTTCACAAATTTTGTTTTTTTTATACAAAAGGAAGTTCTATTTTGGTTTGCTTTATTATTCACTGTTCACTGTTGACAACTATCTCTTTCAAAGGTTTACTAAAGATTAATTTACAAAAAAAATTATATACAAGTCATTAAGCAAGTAAAAAGATGAGCAAAAAGAAATAACAATTATCTTTTTAGTGATTGGTATTATATTACCAAAATATTTTTGCAACAAATATTCCAGAAACAAAATGGACAGTTAAAAAGGTTGATCATGATCCACAAAGAGATTCGTATAACTGCGGGAAGATTTATAAATTCGCAACCTTTTACAAATGTTGTTGATCCAGACAAATATCGGGAAGAAGTAAAAACGACGCTGCTCAAATATGCAGATTCGATTGCACGAGTTTGCTTACATTGTGGAAAAAAGTTACTGAGAGTCAAAGAAAATCTAAAATGTGACTCCTGTGGAAGATATATACATATGTGAATATTGCATTAAGCATTATAACTTTCACAAAGAAAGTATTCAAATATTAAAAAATTCTTTTGAAGTATTCTCATGTAACTACTGTCATAAATAATAAATTATTGTATTCAAAATTAGAATTGTATATATTAGAAACAAATAACCTAACCCATAAAAACAAAGTTTTTATTAAAATTCTTTTTTTTTCTTATGCATATGAGTTTTGAATCTCACTGTGACTGTGCGTGACTATGCGTGGCTATCTTTAAGTTAATATTTGGTGATATAATATTTGGGGGAAGTGAGGTTTTAATCTCTCCGTGACTGTGCGTGACTATGTCAAAGTTACTCTTTTTTCACAGCAAGTCTATCGACCAAGTTTAAGATCGATCGGATAAGGGGAAATGGGTTTTGCATCACTCCGTGACTGTGCTTGACTCTGCGTGACTGTGCGTGACTAAGTCAAAGTTAATCTTTTTTTCACAGCAAGTGTATGGACCAAGTTTCAGATCGATCGGATGAGGGGTGGCGTGACTATGCGTGACTATGCGGGACTGTGCGTGGCTACCCCAAAATTAATCTGTAGTCACAACAAGACTATGGGCCAAGATTCAGATCAATTGGATAAGGGGGAGTGGGGTTGCCCCACGACAGACAGACAGACAGAGAGTATTAGTTAAAAGGAAGAGTTAAAAAGATACAGAAATAAATATAAAACTAAAAAAAAACAAAAAAAGTTGGAACGTTTCAATCAATCTTTTCAGAGTTTTCGCTGTCTTAAGTATTATTACTTAATATCTTTTAAAATTAAAATAAGTATAATAATTTTTATAGCCACTTTTTTCACAATATTATTATTTTCTAGTGTGAATATAAAATACTTAATATATACAAAAAATTATTATACAAAAAATGTTATACAAAAATGCTATAAAAGCTATTAGTATAATTAGTAAAAGTAATCTCAGATGTAGTAATTAAATATAGTTTAGTGAAAGTAGAATTTGAATAATGGATTTATATCCACTATTTTCACATTATAATTATCATCTAGTGTAAATATGTAAATACTTAATGTATAAAAATGAAATGTATATAAAAATAATGTATATAAAAATGCTTTGAAAGCTATTAGTGTAATTAGCAAAAGTAGTCACAGATGTAGTAATAAAAGGTAGTATAGTGAGATTAGTACTTGAATAAATGAATTATATAAAGACTGAATTTGTCTCTGTGACATGCATGTATATCTTTGTATTATACTGTAGAACACTATTAGATATGATTTCGGCCTACTTGGGATGCAAGCCATGTAAAATAATTTACAACGCGCCAGTTGTAGTACCTCAATGGTGGTGTAGAAATCTACACACAAGAAATCAACAGATGAAGAAAAATTCCAAAAACCTGATGCAGATTTAGAAGTAGCCAGTGATGAAAGTGATTTTGAAGATGTTGGATCTGATGGTTCTCAAAAAGTAAGTTTAAATCTCTTCCGTCAATGGCAATTGTAATTAATCGGCAATGGCAATTGTAATTAATGTATATCGGCCTTCAGTTCTGCTATGACCAATATAGACGGAGATAATAAACAGCTCCCTTACTGAAACATTTACATCAAATGGCTGGTATGGAGGCACCAGTTTCTACATTGGGTAAAACCATATTGAAGAGATTGATTGTATGGTGGTCTACTGGACATGAGACAGTTCGTGTGGTAGCCTTCTTGTGTATCCTGAAGATAATACGTCAACGAGAGGTTAGTAGAGATATATTCTTATAAAAGATGTTCTCATAATTAATCAACATTTATTTTACTGTTTAGGTCACCATCTTAAATCATGTCCTCAAAGCCATGTATCTTTCTTATTCGAAATTCGTGTCACCCAACACATTGCCAGCTATTAACATTATGAGATGTAGAAATGCATGCTTTGGATTTAAATGTTACCTATAAACATGCCTTTTTGTATATCCGTCAATTGGCCATTCATCATTGCAACAGTAAGTTTGAAATTTTTATGTTAATTTCCTTAACATTATTTCATTCATTTATAAAAACTATTGTTGAAGCTATTTAATTTTTAGTTTACTTTAGTAAGTTACAAAACGAAATGGTTAACCAAATACAGAATTATAAAATCAAATTTAAGAAAAAAAATTTCCATCTAATTTTACGTTTGTAACATTTTGAAAAAAGATCATATAGGGATTTCACAAATTGCGACCGAAATTGATTAATTTCGTAGTTACCATTTCGGTCTATTTTGTTTTTTTTTCCTTTTTCAGATATCGCTGGATTCCATTAATAAATTAAAGTTTAAAAAATTGGTATACTTTTAGGTAATATGAAAAAAATACGTTTTTTCTTAAGAACATTTTTGAAATACATGGCAAATTCTTCTATTTAGAAGTCTTAAAGTATACTCAGCCTTTAAACAGCTTACAATAGAATTACTTTGAACAAAAACATCAATTCCAATTCGAAAATTGAAAGTGATTTCATTCCAATCAAGCAAGAGTGTTACATTCGGCTCGGCCGAATCTTTGATACCCTCCACCTGCATCCATCCACTTTAAAACTGTTGTCGGTACGGAAAATTAAATTTCGAATTCTAATTAAATTTAAAGTTAATTGCTGTTCTTGTTGTTGTTATAAAAAACAATGATCGTGACTTCTATAGAAAGAATTCGGTACTATTTGAATTTTTTTACTAGAGCAGAAAACCCGTAATGAATTTCATTATATAACGCAGCGAGCGTTATAACACCCAAAGTTTGATCCCTATAAAAAAGTTTTGGGTTAAAAAACAGACTAAAAGTATAAAATAATTTTTCATGGCCATAAACAGATTTCGAAACCAATTTAGATGGTCCTGACAATGTTTGATTGTGAATTTTTAATTGATGGAAATACTAGTAACATATAAAACCAAAAACGTTTGGCGCATACATTGGGTAATTGATGCGTGAGTAGTTCACCTAAGTCACTAAAAGTTTGATTGTACTGCCTATTCTTTGATTTGAATTTGTATGAACTAAAAAGTAGATCAAAATTTAACCGTGGTTAGAATTTTGTTGCATGCTTTGTTTCGATCCCAACTATTTTATTGGTGAATTTTAGTCATTTATGCTATGAAAGTCTTAAGTTCGACTATTATTATTAGATCACTTAAGTACAATTTTATTGGAGTGCAAGTTATATGAGCTGTTTTTTAACACAACTACTCTTTACTATTATTTTGCGTCCAACATTTTTATACCCTCCACACGTCAGTGGCAGAGGGTATATATAGGTTTGTCATTCCGTTTGTAACGCATCGAAAACTAATTTCCGATCCCATAAAGTATATATATTCTTGATCCTTATCACAACTCGAGTCGATATAGCGATGTCCAATTATAATAATATCAATAATATCATTTGCCCTAATGCCCAGCAGGCTGGTGTTGAAAATTTGCTAAATCGGGCATCATCGTGATTAGATACGAGCAAAAACATGTAGATACCTCTAAAAAAAACATAAAACCCAGTGTGTTTGTTGTAACAATTTGGTGGTTGAACATTATAATTGTACAACAACATAAAAAAATGCCACAAAAAAATTATGCATATACATATATTAACAATACCAAGATCACAATAACATAGCTCATGTTAGTAGTATTGCCACACATTTTTTTATCGTTATCACGTTATAATAAAAAAAAATCGCCAATATGAAAGAAAAAATGAAAACTAAAAACGAAAAATGGAAAATGAAAAATGGAAAATGAAAATGGAAAATGGAAAATGAAAAACAGAAAATGGAAAATGTAAAATGTAAAATGTAAAATGTAAAATGTAAAATGTAAAATGTAAAATGTAAAATGTAAAATGTAAAATGAAAAATGTAAAATGTAAAATGTAAAATGTAAAATGTAAAATGTAAAATGTAAAATGTAAAATGTAAAATGTAAAATGTAAAATGTAAAATGTAAAATGTAAAATGTAAAATGTAAAATGTAAAATGTAAAATGTAAAATGTAAAATGTAAAATGTAAAATGTAAAATGTAAAATGTAAAATGTAAAATGTAAAATGTAAAATGTAAAATGTAAAATGTAAAATGTAAAATGTAAAATGTAAAATGTAAAATGTAAAATGTAAAATGTAAAATGTAAAATGTAAAATGTAAAATGTAAAATGTAAAATGTAAAATGTAAAATGTAAAATGTAAAATGTAGAATGTAAAATGTAAAACGTAAAACGTAAAATGTAAAATGTAAAATTTGAAATGTAAAATGTAAAATGTAAAACGTAAAATGTAAAATGTAAAATGTAAAATGTAAAATGTAAAATGTAAAATATAAAATGTAAAATGTAAAATGTAAAATGTAGAATGTAAAATGAAAAATGGAGAATGGAAAATGAAAAATGGAATATGAAAAACGGAAAAAGGAAAATGAAAAATGGAAAATAGAAAAAGAAAAATGGAGAATGGAAAATGAAAATTGAAAAATGAATAATGGAAAATGGAGAATGGAAAATGAAAATTGAAAAATGAAAAATGAAAAATGGAAAATGAAAATTGAAAATTGAAAATTGAAAAATGAAAAATGAAAAATGGAAAATGAAAATTGAAAAATGAAAAATGGAAAATGGTAAGTGGAAAATGGAAAACGAGAACTGAAATATGAAAAATTAAAAATGGAAAATGCAAAACGGAAAATGGAGAATGAAATTGAAAAATGAAAAATGAAAAATGAAAAATGACAAATGGAAAATGGAAATTGAAAATTGAAAAATTAAAAGTGAAAAATGAAAAATGGAAAATGAAAAATGGATATTGAAAATGAAAAATGGAAAATGAAAATTGAAAATTGAAAAATTAAAAATGGAAAATGGAAAATGAAATATGAAAAATTTAAATTGTAAAATGAAAATTGCAAAATGGAAAATGGAAAATGAAAATTAAAACATGGAAAATGTAAAATGAGAATTGAAAAATGGAAAATGTAAAATTGAAAAATGAAGAATGGAAAATGAAAATTGAAAAATGAAAAATGAAAAATGGAAAATGAAAAATGAAAAACGAAAAACGAAAAATGAAAATTGAAAAATGAAAAACGGAAAATGGAAAATGAAAAATGGAAAATGAAAAATAAAAAATTAAAAATGGAAATTGAAAACTAAAAAATGAAAAATGAAAAATGGAAAATAGAAAATGAAAATTGAAAAATTAAAAATGGAAATTGGAAAATGAAAAATGGAAAATGGAACATGAAAATTGAAAAATGAAAAATTAAAAATGGAAAACGCAAAATGGAAAATGAAAATTGAAAAAATGGAAAATGAAAAATAGAAAATGAAAATTGAAAAATTAAAAATTGAAAATGAAAAATGAAAATTGAATAATGGAAATGCAAAATGGAAAATTGGAAATGAAAATTGAAAAATGGAAAATGAAAATTGAATATTGAATATTGAAAATTGAAAATGGAAAATGAAAATTGAAAAATTAAAAATGGAAATTGGAAAATGAAAATTGAAAAATGAATAATGGAAAATGGAAAACACAAAAATTAAAAATTAAATATTAAAAATTAATAATTAAAAATTAAAAATTTAAAATTAAAAATTAAAAATTAAAAATTAAAAATTAAAAATTAAAAATTAAAAATTAAAAATTAAAAATTAAAAATTAAAAATTAAAAATTAAAAATTAAAAATTAAAAATTAAAAATTAAAAATTAAAAATTAAAAATTAAAAATTAAAAATTAAAAATTAAAAATTAAAAATCAAAAATTAAAAATTAAAAATTAATGACTCAGGTGGATGGTATCAAAAAATTCGGCACAGCCGAATTTAACACTCTTACTTGTTAGTCTTAAATCTTACTAGTATTTCCATCAATTAAAAATGCACAATTAAACATTATCAGAACCATCTATATTGGTTTCGAAATCTGTTTATGATACCCTCCACCTGCATCTTAAACTCAATACTACTATGTAAAGGGTGGGTGGGTATTGAAAAAAAGTTTTCTTTATTATGATATATTTCTTTAAAATTTGGTTTAATGTGTAAAAAATTGTGAAATTTGTAATTAGGAAATTTTTAAGTAAGTTGTATAATGTTCAATTTACCTTGTTTGCTGGGGGTAGGGTACAAACCTTTACAAGAGTAACTTACGCTCTTGTGTCTTTTTACCGTCTCTTCTTTTCGCCAAGCCTCCCGCTATGTTCTTTGTGTGTTAATGGTACTGTGCGTTTTTTGTTGTAATATTGTTTCAATTTGTGTTATAGAAGTTATGTATAATGTGTTATTGAACTCGCACGAAAGCCTTGAACAAGTTTTGTTAGTGTTTTGGGTAACTAAATATTTTAATGTGTTTTGTTCTTTTATTTAACAACACAGTGTATATTTTGTTTTGTAGTTTATTTAAATAAAAAGAAACACAACAATCTTAGTAAATTTTAAACCCAAAATGAGGTTTATTTTTTAAAATTGGTCTTAAATTAAATATTTATTCCAAATAATTTTAAATGTTGATACAAGGGTAGGGTAAAAAATTTAAATTATTTCTCAAAAAAACAATTTTTGATTTTAATATGATTGTATATTTGGTATTGTGCACTTTTTAAGTTTATTTTAATACATTCTTTTATTTACGTATTTTATCACAAATTATTTTTAAGGTGTTGTGCAATTTCTAAGTGTGACTGTCCACCGTTTTTTGCTATGTTGTGTATATACTTTTTTTTTATCAGCACTTTTAAATTGTATTATTTTTAATTTGTATTATTTATTTATTGTTTGTCTTGCTTTTTGTGTAATATTTTAAATTCTGTAATAACAAATATTTTAAGGGTGGGTTATTTATTTTATTGTTATTGTTTTTAGTATGATTTTTAAAATTTGTTTTAACTTGTTATGTTGTTTATTGTATATATTTTTAGGGGTGGGGTTTGTGTTTTATTTTAAACTATGTATGTAGATCGCTTCTCTCTGTTTTATTATTTTTTTTACAATTTCTTTTTATTTTAATATTAATAAAAATTTTTATTTTTTGCACTGTTTATTACTGATCACTTTTTAATATTTTGACTTTATTTTTGTGATTTTTAAACTGTTTGAAAACTGTTATTTTTTGTACATAGGTATATATATGTTTTTTACCGGAAAAATTTAATTTACTTATATTCCCTTTTAAAATTTCTATGAACTAGCACTGTTTCTTTTTCACTTACGAAGGACCATGAATAGTTTCGGGTTAGAGAAGGATGGAGGATGGGTCAACAACATTGTATCAATATACATATGTACATATAAAAAATCATACCTTTTTCTTATAACGTTATAAAATTTATTATTCCTTTTTTTTTTTAAAATACTTAATATTTGTATAGTTATGTATAATTTTTTATGATGTTTAAATCAAAGTATATTTTTTAATCTAGTTTAAAGTTCACTGTTCCTTTTTTTGTTTTGAAATTATGTATATATATGTTTGGGTTATATGTTGAGTTTTGTTCGCTGACAATTGAAGTTTTGTGTTGTGTATTTTTAACTTGCGTCTGCTATTATTATTGTAACTACGCTGAAGGTAATTTGTTGAATTTTTTTGTCGTTAATGCTGTGATCGTTCGTTTGTTGCTGCGTTATGGGGTGTTAATGCGTAGCAGGATTCGCAATTTATGTTCATTGGCATGAACAATAACATTAAAAATTTGTTGCGGTGGGTCTGGATAAGTGGGTCGCCTTACCCGCGAGTGCGTCAAAATGATTTGCAGAAAGGGATGGAATGTTGTTCGTTTTGGGGGGGTGGTATCGTTCGCGCTGAAATATAGAACGTAAATTCAGAATCTTATAAACGTGTGATTGGTGGAACGAAAACTTACCCGTTTAGATGCTTGATGGAATATTCCATCAAACATGTACCCCAGTTGGTTCTGAAAATATAGGATATTTAGGAATATTGCGATAGAAGACCAAGGAAATGTAGGCACTTACCTCGTGTGTTTGTTGGTTAACTACCGTGTAGTATTTGTGGTTTTTTTATGTGGGAATATATTGGCCACCCACATGTATTTTCAACCACTGGTCGGTATCCTGTTTTTTTTGTGTGTTAAAGTTGCCTTTAATTTTAATTTTTATCGTTTTTGTTCTCTGTGTTTGATTAATGTGTAGTGATTTCTGTTTTCTTATCTATATGTCAATACGCAGAAGCAATTTTAACAAACAGGTGTCATATCGGCCGCAGGGCGATTCGATCGTAAATGGCGTTGCCAGACGGTATAGGCAGTAAATACACTACCAGAAAAGAGAAAAATATAATGTTATGAATGAAATTCAGATTTGTTTTGACTTTTGTATCCTATATTGAAAATAGATAAGCAGGTTATTGTCTGCGGTCGGAAGTAAAAAAAAGGAAAAAGGAATTGTAGAACATTCGAGAGTATTCGGAAAAAGAGGATAACTATAGCGATTAGACAGAGTGAGGGAAAGTTGTCAAACAAGTATAGAGAAAGGGTTGGAAAGTAAAACCAGTTTTCGGGCTCAGGCTAAAGTTAACCACCTGTATGTGAATCAATGCTAAAGCAGGCGCCGACCAGCAAAGTGTAAGAAAAATATCAGCCGTATCTTTTTTTAAATTTGTGCGTTTAAATTAAACAAAAGTGGTAAAATACTGTGCGGTGTATAAAATACCGAAAACTAAATATAAGTGCTAGTGAAGAAAAAAAAAAGGGTGAGTGACAGTGTAATGTGGAAACTAGTGTAGGGCAGGAATAATTTCTTTTTTTTGTGTTTAAAGAAAAAAAAAACCTTGCAGAAGCGAGAAGAGGTTACCCACCGACTGAATAGAAAATTGGTTGTCCCCTGCGATAAGACCGGAAAAGGGAAAAAAGTGTGTTGCTGGTTTACACCTGGAGCAACGGTCAGACTATTGGCAGGCCGTTATCGCAGGGTACCGTTCTACAGGACCTAAATAAAAATAAGTTCCAGAACCAACAGGTAACCGTAGCTAGTTGGGTGGAGTTATATTCTCCAGGAGAAAATAAAGCGTGTAACGACAAAATCCTGTGAAGCAATCTTAGAATAAATAAAAAGATAAATAGATCATTTAGGGCCATTATTACAACTTACCTTTAAAGTAAATGTTAGTTAAAGGTAACTTTAGCTAAAGTGAGCAATAAAGTTACCTTTAAATTCTTTTCGTTATTACAACTTCCCAGTAAAATAAAATTAATATTTTTGATATTGTGGCAACACTAAAGGAAACACTGATTACTTTTGACCAAATGAATTGCTTTATAAAATACGTAGTGGCAACGTTCCTTTATTTGTTCGCAAACAAACAATAGAATAAAAACTAAAAACCTTTATTATAAGTTGCATAATTGTTGTAAATGTATAATAAAACTTTTTAAAAAATATACAAGCATATATTTAAATATATGCAAATAAATTTATTTCCAAAACTAAATTGGGTAAATTTTTTCTTCATAGATCAGAAAATGTGGCAACATTAAATACATAAACCTCACGTTAAAAGTTAAAGGCAACAATATCTTCCCTTTAGCTTATTGGTCACTTTTAGCTTAAAGTATAGTTGTAATAACGAAATACTATTAATCTGCCCGATAACATCCAAACTTTAGCTATTGGCAAGTTGTAATAATGGCCCTTAGTGTGTGAAACCGAAGTAAATATGTTATGTGTATAAAATTAATCTGAAAAGAGTTGAAAATTTAGAAGATTCCTGAGCAAATGTCTGGTCAGAAAAGTATAAAAGAAGTCTCACTAAGATAAATGTTAAAATTTTAACTAAGAAAATAATTAAATATAGCAATATTACAAGTTTCACCTAGAAAGATAAAAAATTGTGTCCTGAAAAAAAAAGAAAGAAAAAAAATATAACGACACGAGAAGTTTAAATTACATTTGAATGGTTAGTTATCCTGAAAAATAAAAAATATATATATATATATAAATTACAAAAAAAAAAAAAGTTATAGATTAAATATTAGTAATTAAGAGTAGTTATTGCATGTTAATTAATTAAGTATAGTCTTAAGCATATTTTTTTTTGTGTAAAACGGACCAACCGCGAAGTACTGGTCTAAGGAAAAAAATTATTTATCTTTGGTTAGAACACTCAAATTAGACAAACATGCGGAACCAATGTCTTTAGGGAGCTCCTTCAAGATAGGGTCATATTAAGGCGTGTCGAAAAAGGAAATAGAAATTATAGAAAAAAAGGAAGTAAAAAGTTTTTTTTTGTTAGACGGAAGATAAATCTGCGGTTGGAAGGTGTCATAGTGTATTAGTTATAGAGAAAATTGGATATTTGTTAATAGAGTAAGAAATCTGTTTGTGAGGGTTAATAACGCTGGATAAGATGTAATAGTAATTAGATTAAGTAAAGTAGAGAAAATAGCTAATAAAAAAAAAATGATCTGAATTGTACGTTGATATGAAAATCAATATGTGCTAAATTAATTCACAGGGGGTGGTAGCCAAAAGGTAAGTGGTGGTGAATCAGCGGATTGTGGGGTCACCAAAAATTAGAAGGAGAGGAGATGGTGACCATGGTTGGGTTTGGGCGGTTGGAGGCGTACATCTGCCCCCCATTTGAGTGAGGTTATTTAAAGTGTAGTTTTTTTTTATATTCTTTTTGTTTATTTTAATTGTTCGTGCGGTTGGGTTAGGGGTTTGGCGGGATGAACCGACTCTGAGGGTTTTGGTGTTCTCGGTAATGCTAGCCGGCGCCTGCCACCCTAATGCCGCTGCCGTCACGTAACAATATGGCGCCCAATCGGAAGACAATCAGCGTCTCAGACGCATTTAGAAGAATCAGTGTTCCGTGTGTGAAAAAACCGATACACATATTTCAATAGACCATTAGAAAGAAAATAGCCCATCGTGTTTTGTTATTTTTGTTTTAGAAATTTTGATGTCAATTTTATAACCGTTCTGGGCGATAGCCCATAAGTCAGAAGTATGAAGACGTGACCTCTCATATTTTTTGTAAACAAAAATAACAAAAGTACGCACAGATACAGCAATTGAAGTTCATTGACTGTTCCAAGGAGATCGCAAAAGACACTAGTAGTACACAAGGAACTTCAGAAATATTTTTTTTTGTAGTAATATAGTTTCAGCTTGATGTTTTGGGTAATCAGAGAACAATCCTAAGTATAGCCGGCTCAGGACAAGGTCTTGGAAGCCGTTGTATAGGAGGGAACGTTCCCTGGCCTCCGGTAGGATTACGGCCGAGTGGAGCTTGGGGTAATTTGTCGAGGCCCAATCAAAACTGTTATTTAAAGATTTTTTTTTATGTATTTTTTTAATTTATGAAGCAGTGTTCAAACTTACAGATATCCGCTTTAGACTACAGTCTGAAGGTCCGAAGTATCTGAAGGGATGATAACTGGCCCCTATTACAAACTATGGAATAATATAATAATAGTAATAGAGCATTAATTAAATTGTTTAAAGTAATAGCATCAGTTTAGTATGAATAATACCTCACTTGAAATGCTCGTAAAGACAACCAGGAGAAGCACCGCAAAACACCACCACTTTCGTTAACCACCCCTAATAAAAAGAGAAAGAAAAATTAGTTATTGCATTGTATTATTGTACTGCAGATAATAGAAAGAAGATTTGAGTAAATTTTGCATTTTTTTATATTTTTTAAATTTTTTTTTATTTTAGCATTTTTTTATTTTTATATAATTTTTTGCGTATTGTAAACGTTAAGAGATTCACCTTTTATATTTTTTATACATACAATTGTTTTATCACTCATCACATACTCTAGATTTTTAATTATAGTTTTTTTTACGTTTACTAAAATTATTTTGTTTATTTTTTATATATATAAATTTAATTTTTTTTATGTTAAGGTGTTAGGCAATTTATATTACTTATTATAATTTTTCTTCATTTTTATTTATTAATTTATATTATTTATTATCATTTTTATTCATTTATAGTATTTCTTTAAACATCAAATCTCAATTATATATATATATATATATTTTGGGCTACCTGTTGATTTTTTGCAGTTTTATGTATTTAGTTTTTTTTTTGTTTGATTTTTATGATACAATGGAATTTTGGTGAGCGTGTTCGTAGTTCCTTTTGGTTTTCTGTTCATAACTATATAATTTGTTTTGAAAAAAAAAAGTCTGGGCAATTCCTGTTAAGGGGGAGATTCCGGAGACAGATCGTTTAGGTAATGAGTGTAGTTACCAGGGCTCAAAACGATAATAGAAAACGTAAGGCTGTTTTTGACGCCAACCGATCGGTACAACATATTAGACCGAAACAAAGTAGGGTGAGACTGCCGAAGTCCAAGATGAATTTAGGAAATGAGGATGTTCGAGAGCAAAACCCTAGTGCAGGGCAATTTATTGATATGTCGGCGACGATTATGGCAGGAAACCCCGGTACATCGGCAGGTCAACCTATCGGCACAGATTTCCGGGCAATGGCTACTAATCCGAACGGCACGACCGAGAATCTATCGCCGGATGTTAGGGATTTAGTTGTAGACGAGGCGTTAATAGTCCAAAGATCGTTAGAAGAGCAGGTCTAAAGAATGGTTCAGGGCGAAATGGTTGGAATCAGGGAGTCAATAGGTGAATTGGCCAAGTCCGTGGCGGAATTGTCGAGAAGGGCTTTTCAGAACCAACAGCCAGGGGGAAATGTTCCGGTAATAACGGACAGTAGCGTACCACACCAACGATACGTTTTTCCTACACCTCAGACAATGAGGGCGAGTGCAACAGCGGCAACCACAGGGGATCGAAACGTTAACGAAATACAACCGAGGGAGAACTCATTCGTCCCAAATCGACCAAATAGTATTCCTTTTGATAATCAGTTTCCGCCCATGGGTTCCACTAGTGATGCGTCAAACATACCTATGCGGGGAGGTTTACCGACTTTCCAGGGTATGAGCCGGAGCGCACAGATTTGGATTAGAATCGACAAATGGGGGTTAAACTTCGACGGAAACTCAATGCGTATGAGTGTCGAAGACTTTATATTCCGTATCGAGCGTTTTCAGGCACAGTACGAAATCCCATTCGAGGAAATTTTACGCGATTTCCATTTATTGGTATCCGGTCCAGCGAAAGAGTGGTATTGGTTATTTGTACAAACCCACTACGAAGTCAAGTGGCCAGGTCTAAGGCAGGCATTGCTGAGCCAATACCAGACATCGCGGTCTAATTTCGAAATCATGCGAGACCTAGTCGAGAGAAAACAACAAAGCAATGAAACCGTAGATCAATTCTTTCACGCAATGTGCAGAATACGTGCCAAACTCGTCCAATCAATTCCCGAGTATGACATTATCAAAATCCTGAAAAGAAACGTAAGGGAAAGTATTGCTAGGATAGTATACCCCATTAACGTGTCGTCCGTGGAGCAATTGAGGATCGAATATAATGAAGCCGAGAGAAATTTTCCCAGAAGAGAAGTAAGGCATATGCCACAACCCGTGAGGCAGGGAAGACAGGTCAACGAATTATATAGCGAACAATGCGACCACCTACATGAAAGTGACGAGGGCCTGCAGGAGATTGAAGAAATCGCAGCAGTTCATCTCAATGACCAACTACCTAAGCCAACTGTGGTTTGTTGGAATTGCAAAACCCCAGGACACGTGTTCATGGAGTGTCCATCGGCGCAAAGGGCGTTATTCTGCTACCGATGCGGAAAACCGGATGTAATAACTCCAAATTGCCAAAAATGCCAGCGGGGAAACTCGATGCGGAGCGTGGTATTGACGGGGGAACCACGGTCCTTGCGAAACGCCCCGAACAACCAAAAATGAAAAGAATTAATTTAATGGGAAACATACAAAAAGTTAATGATACAACATACTTATCTAAATTTAGACACTATGTGCCGGTAGAAGTTCGACAAAAAAATTATGACGAGGTTAGAGCTCGTATATTTAATTCTCCCAATCCAGTTAAAAGCGTGTCCAAGCGCATCGCAAAAGTTAGAAAAAAATTCTTAGAGCGTCGTCAAACGAAACGTCATTTGGTAGAATCTATCCATAGGGCTGATAACCGTAATTCAGATCCTCGAGTTTTTGCTGATGTGTCGATTCAAGGAAACTTAGTGACAGGTCTCTTAGATACTGGGGCGTCTATCAGTATATTAGGAAAAAATTGTAGAGAGCTAGTCCAAGATTTAGGCCTAAGAATTCTTCCAATGTTGACCAGTGTAAAAACTGCTAGTGGTCAACAACATAGAATATTAGGCAAAGTAAAAGTCTCCATGAAGTTCAAAGAGCAGGAGCACAACATGCTTTTGTACCTTTGTCCGGATTTGGAACAAGCATTGTATTTAGGGGTTGATTTCTGGAAAACGTTTGGTTTGGCGCCGGAAATGATAGAGGTAGAGGAATTAAATGTGGAAAAATGTCAACGAGATTTTTCTAATAGTGAAAGGGAACATAGGATGAAACCTCATACGTTTAATGCAGAACAACAGAAACAATTAGAGAGTGTAGTAAAACTTTTTAATACGTTTGAGGAAAAGGGTTTAGGCTGCACACATCTAGAGAAACACACAATTAAGTTGATAGAAGGAGCGGTTCCGGTGAAAGACAGATATTACCCGATTTCACCGGCGGTACAAGAAGTAACTTATAATGAGATTGATAAGATGTTGGAATTAAACGTGATAGAGGAAAGCGAAAGCCCGTGGAGTAATAGGACCACAGTAGTTCGAAAACCAGGAAAAAACCGATTTTGTTTAGATGCGAGAAAACTAAATAAACTGACAATCAAGGATGCGTACCCATTACAAAATATTGAGGGCATACTTAGTAGAATAGATGAAACGTACTTCATAAGCAGTGACGATTTAAAATATGCTTTTTGGCAAATTGAATTAGACGAAGAAAGCAAACCATATACTGCGTTCACGGTTGCAGGGAGGCCATTATACCAATTTCGTGTAATGCCTTTCTGACTGTCAACGCGGCGCAAAGATTATGTAGACTAATGGACAGAATTATACCGCAAAATTAGACGACCTGTTAGTGATTTCTAGTACATTTGAAGAACATTTAAGATTGCTGACAGAGGTAGCTAAGTGCCTGAGAAGAGCAAATCTCACAATTGGCTTAGGTAAATCGCAGTTTTGCTATCAGGAACTCAAATACCTTGGTTTTATAATAGGTGAGGGAGCACTGAAGACAGACCCAGAGAAAATCAAGGCGATTAGGAGTATCAAATTACCTAAGACAACGAGAGAGGTCCGAAGTTTTCTTGGCACAGCTGGATGGTACTGGCGCTTCATTAAAGATTTTGCAACAATATCAGCACCACTTACCGATACCTTGAAAAAATCAGAAAAGTTTCAAATGACTTCGACGGCGATTCAAGCGTTTGAGGAACTTAAAAAAGCTCTCACATCAGCTCCGGTATTAAAACACGCTGATTTTACAAAACAGTTCTACATACAATGTGACGCATCGGATTATGGTATTGGCGCTGTTTTATACCAGTTGAATAGCGAAAAGGAAGAACATCCAATCGCTTTTTAATCTCAAAAATTAAATTCGTGTCAAAAGAATTATAGTGTCACGGAGAAAGAGTGTTTAGCGGCAGTAATGGCTATAAAAAAATTTAAACCCTATGTAGAGATGATGCCATTTACCGTCGTGACGGATCATGCGAGCCTCAAATGGCTCATGAGCCTGAAAGATCTTAGCGGCCGATTAGCTCGATGGTCCTTAAATTTACAAGCATATGATTTTGAGATCGAGCACAGAAAAGGGTCGGAAAATGTTGTCGCGGACATGCTGTCACGCATGACTATCAGCGAGATAAGTGAGGACTACTTTGATCTTGAAACGAATGAATTTGAGAGTGAAGATTACCTGAACCTAGTGGAAAATATTCAGAAAAATAAAAATCAGCTGCCCGATCTGAAAGTAGAGGACGGAAAGATATTTAAAAGGGTTGATTTTGACAGGGAGGATAATTTAGACGCGAGTGCATGGAAACTATGGATTCCACAAGAAATCACACATATCTTAATTGAAAAAGCACATAACGCTACCACTTCTGCCCACGGAGACCTGCATAAGACTTTGAGTAAATTGAAGCAGTTATATTACTGGCCGAAAATGACGATCCAGGTCAGAAATTACATTTTAAATTGTCAAGTGTGTAAAGAGTCGAAATCCTCAAATCAAAATTTAAGGCCGACAATAGGAGACGAAGTACAGACCGAAAGACCTTTTCAAAAGCTGTATGTGGATTTCCTTGGTAAATACCCAAGATCAAAGAATGGGAACGCTTATATTTTTATAGTCATGGACCATTTTACGAAATTTACTTTTATTAAGGCAATGAAAGATGCTACCGCGAAAAATGTGGTTCAATTTTTGGTCAAAGAAGTCTTCAATAAGTTCGGTGTGCCAGAGACTATTCATAGTGAGAATGGCCAACAATTTGTGTCCAAAACATTTAAAGAAATGCTGGATAATTACAAAATTTGTCATTTAAAAAACCGCTTTCTACTCTCCGCAATCGATCGCGTCAGAGAGGGTTAACCAATCTATTTTAGCGGCAATAAGATCATACTTAGAAGGCGATCAGAGAGACTGGGACCTGTACTTATCAGAAATAGAATGCGCGTTTCGGACCTCGATACATACTGCGACAGGGACAACGCCCTTCTTCGCTCTTTTCGGGTACCATTGGTATTCAAATGGAGCAGATTATAAACTGGCCAGGAAACTAGGGTCAATGACTGACCATGAGATAAAGTCGTTAGATAATGAGGACCGTAAGCAACTTATTTATGAAAAAATCAAGAATAAACATACATGAAGCCTACGACAAAAGCGCAAAGAGGTACAACGAGAGAGCAAGAATGGCTAAATTTCACCCGGGACAGGAAGTGTATAGACGGAATTTCGCACAGTCAGATTTTAAAAATAACATTAATGCAAAATTCTGCAGAAAGTTTTTAAATGCAGAATAGTAAAAGCTGTCGGGAACAATATGTATGAATTGGAAACCCTACAGGGAAAGGCTATAGGTATTTTTCCATTCAAAAGACATTAAGGTCTGAACGCAAACGCGCAATAAAAAAAACCGAAAATGTGATAACCTCTCGTCTAGTGCAATATAGGATTTAAAGTGCAATATAGTTCTAAAGTCTGTGTTAGTACTGGTCCTATATGTGTGGTTTAAGGTCCCTTAGGTAAAATTATGACAAGCAGCGTGAGATATAGGAACTTTAGTGAATTAGAAATTTCGAAAGGAGACACATCGGCATATGAAGATTAACTATGACTGTCTACGATTTTTGTTGTGTCAGTGCAGTCAATATCATTACAATGAGTAATTCAATGTAACTGTTCAACGATTAAGCCAACGTTCTAAGCAGGTTACATGTGTAACCGTCAATGAACCATTAGTGCGACTCCGTTAGCGTTTTGGGGAACTGTGCCATTAAGAACTGGGAGTCGTTAGTCACCTGGTACAGTGACATTTATCTGAGCCCGAATTTACGGCGAGATGAACAGAACAGTTGAATTAGGGAACAAACATGTCGTTACAGAAGATGTTGTTTTCATTATAATGACCAGACTGTCGCTGATGAACAAATTTCGTGGTGGAGGTTAAAACTACAAACGCGAGGACCGAAAAGTTTGCGAATTTTACGGGTAAAGTCGAAAGGGTTCAAATTAGGAATGGTGGAAAAGTTTCTGACGTTGGTAAGAGGGCACAGTAGATAAAAAAATAATCGTTGGAAACTTAGGCAAATAAAACATACGTGAATGTGGTAGGAAAAAGGGAGGAAGCCAAGTCGATTAACCTGTTTCTGGAGGGACCTGAAAGGGAATAATAAATCAATATAACATATAAGAGAGAAACCAGAGTACCTGTAATGCCCGGCGTGAGACATCTCAGGGTGTGGGAGTTCCCCACGTTGATATTTTTGTTGAGAAATGGCCGCGAGAGACACCAATTAGATTCACTGGTATGGTTCTAAGCCAGGTCGCCTAATAAAGATATGAGAATTTTGAAAGTGCAATATTACGATTGAAATCTGTGATAAAAACCATATAACGTGCAATATTAGGATAAGAGCGCAATTTAGAATTAGATTAGTTTTAAGTTGTGCTTGTCCTGATATATGACGATTGATTTTTGTGCATAGAATTAAGTGTAATTATACACTATATGTTCAGTAATTATACACTATATGTTCAGTAATTATACACTATATGTTCAGTAATTATACACAATATGTTCAGTAATTATACACTATATGTTTCAACAATTATGAATACGGCTATCTATGTTTCCGTAATTATACATACGTCTAGTGGAGTCCGTAATTCGTCTACAGGGGCTTCAGAAACGATTGGACGATAGTTTCCATCTGAACATACGACGCGGTAAATTAATAGACGAGTTGGCCACGCACACCAAATTTTGTCTTCCTTGTGGGGCCAAAATTGGAGTTTTGTTGCGGTGGGTCTGGATAAGTGGCTCGCCTTACCCGCGAGTGCGTCAAAATGATTTGCAGAAAGGGATGGAATGTTGTTCGTTTTGGGGGGGTGGTATCGTTCGCGCTGAAATATAGAACGTAAATTCAGAATCTTATAAACGTGTGATTGGTGGAACGAAAACTTACCCGTTTAGATGCTTGATGGAATATTCCATCAAACATGTACCCCAGTTGGTTCTGAAAATATAGGATATTTAGGAATATTGCGATAGAAGACCAAGGAAATGTAGGCACTTACCTCGTGTGTTTGTTGGTTAACTACCGTGTAGTATTTGTGGTTTTTTTATGTGGGAATATATTGGCCACCCACATGTATTTTCAACCACTGGTCGGTATCCTGTTTTTTTTGTGTGTTAAAGTTGCCTTTAATTTTAATTTTTATCGTTTTTGTTCTCTGTGTTTGATTAATGTGTAATAATAATAATAATAATAATAATAATAACAATAATAATAATAATAATAATAATAATAATAATAATAATAATAATAATAATAATAATAATAATAATAATAATAATAATAATAATAATAATCATAATAATAATAATAATAATAATAATAATAATAATAATAATAATAATAATAATAATAATAATAATAATAATAATAATAATAATAATAATAATAATAATAATAATAATAATAATAATAATAATAATAATAATAATAATAATAATAATAATAATAATAATAATAATAATAATAATAATAATAATAATAATAATAATAATAATAATAATAATAATAATAATAATAATAATAATAATAATAATAATAATAATAATAATAATAATAATAATAATAATAATAATAATAATAATAATAATAATAATAATAATAATAATAATAATAATAATAATAATAATAATAATAATAATAATAATAATAATAATAATAATAATAATAATAATAATAATAATAATAATAATAATAATAATAATAATAATAATAATAATAATAATAATAATAATAATAATAATAATAATAATAATAATAATAATAATAATAATAATAATAATAATAATAATAATAATAATAATAATAATAATAATAATAATAATAATAATAATAATAATAATAATAATAATAATAATAATAATAATAATAATAATAATAATAATAATAATAATAATAATAATAATAATAATAATAATAATAATAATAATAATAATAATAATAATAATAATAATAATAATAATAATAATAATAATAATAATAATAATAATAATAATAATAATAATAATAATAATAATAATAATAATAATAATAATAATAATAATAATAATAATAATAATAATAATAATAATAATAATAATAATAATAATAATAATAATAATAATAATAATAATAATAATAATAATAATAATAATAATAATAATAATAATAATAATAATAATAATAATAATAATAATAATAATAATAAATAATAATAATAATAATAATAATAATAATAATAATAATAATAATAATAATAATAATAATAATAATAATAATAATAATAATAATAATAATAATAATAATAATAATAATAATAATAATAATAATAATAATAATAATAATAATAATAATAATAATAATAATAATAATAATAATAATAATAATAATAATAATAATAATAATAATAATAATAATAATAATAATAATAATAATAATAATAATAATAATAATAATAATAATAATAATAATAATAATAATAATAATAATAATAATAATAATAATAATAATAATAATAATAATAATAATAATAATAATAATAATAATAATAATAATAATAATAATAATAATAATAATAATAATAATAATAATAATAATAATAATAATAATAATAATAATAATAATAATAATAATAATAATAATAATAATAATAATAATAATAATAATAATAATAATAATAATAATAATAATAATAATAATAATAATAATAATAATAATAATAATAATAATAATAATAATAATAATAATAATAATAATAATAATAATAATAATAATAATAATAATAATAATAATAATAATAATAATAATAATAATAATAATAATAATAATAATAATAATAATAATAATAATAATAATAATAATAATAATAATAATAATAATAATAATAATAATAATAATAATAATAATAATAATAATAATAATAATAATAATAATAATAATAATAATAATAATAATAATAATAATAATAATAATAATAATAATAATAATAATAATAATAATAATAATAATAATAATAATAATAATAATAATAATAATAATAATAATAATAATAATAATAATAATAATAATAATAATAATAATAATAATAATAATAATAATAATAATAATAATAATAATAATAATAATAATAATAATAATAATAATAATAATAATAATAATAATAATAATAATAATAATAATAATAATAATAATAATAATAATAATAATAATAATAATAATAATAATAATAATAATAATAATAATAATAATAATAATAATAATAATAATAATAATAATAATAATAATAATAATAATAATAATAATAATAATAATAATAATAATAATAATAATAATAATAATAATAATAATAATAATAATAATAATAATAATAATAATAATAATAATAATAATAATAATAATAATAATAATAATAATAATAATAATAATAATAATAATAATAATAATAATAATAATAATAATAATAATAATAATAATAATAATAATAATAATAATAATAATAATAATAATAATAATAATAATAATAATAATAATAATAATAATAATAATAATAATAATAATAATAATAATAATAACAATAATAATAATAATAATAATAATAATAATAATAATAATAATAATAATAATAATAATAATAATAATAATAATAATAATAATAATAATAATAATATTATTATTATTATTTCTGTTTTCTTATCTATATGTCAATACGCAGAAGCAATTTTAACAAACAGGTGTCATATCGGCCGCAGGGCGATTCGATCGTAAATGGCGTTGCCAGACGGTATAGGCAGTAAATACACTACCAGAAAAGAGAAAAATAGAACGTTATGAATGAAATTAAGATTTTTTAGTATTTTTTTATATAAGCTGCTTGGTCGTATTATATTTATTAAAACATAGTTTTATATTTTCGCCAACGTTTCGTCAAACAGTTGTTGACATCTTCAGGGCTAAATTTTTTATTATATATTATAATACAAATATACAATAAGTAAAACAATAAAAAACACATTTAAAGATATTTTACCTTAAACTATTTTTCTATGTCAATTCTAATTTTCTAATAAGGCGTTGTAAGCCGCGTTTATGTTGTCAAAATCTTCTTTTTTGTTTACTGTTTTTCTTTGATACATTTTGATGTAGAGGCTTTCTAATGTCAATCGTTTGTTTTGTTTAGTTTCTTTGTCTAAAATTTTTGTTGTTGTAAAGTCAGCTGTGTGGTTTTTATCTATCATGTGTTGTGCTAAAGCTGTGTTTGGTTTCTTTTGTTCTATTGTTTTTGCATGTTCTTTTAATCTTGTTTCTAAATGTCGTTTTGTTGTCCCAATGTAGATGTCGTTGCAGGTTTCGTTTTCGTTTCCATTGCACTGTATTTGGTAAATTACGTTACATCGTCTTTCTTTTTCTATTTTGCTTTTTGTATTTGAAAATAAGTCATTTGTTGTTTTATTTGGTTTCAGTGCTATGTTTGTCGTTTGTCCAATGCTTGTGTGAAGTGTTCGTTTGTCAGTGATGTTTTTTATATAGGCGATGCTGCTGTAATATGTGTTTTTTTCATCGGTTTCTTTTGGTTGGTTTCTATTTGTTGGTCTTATTATTGTATTTGTTAATGTTTTAATTAAGTTGTTTGGGAAGCAGTTTTGTCTCAGGATGTGTTTAATTTTAGTAATGTTTGTTCTGTGGAATTCTTGGTCGCTAATTTTTAAGACTTTGTCTATTAGGTTTTTCGCGGTGTTCATAATTTGGTAGCGGGGGTGGTTCGAGTGAAAGTTAATTAGTCTGCCTGATGAGTATGGTTTTGTGTGCCAATCAATCTTGAATTTTAAGTTGGTTCTATGGATTTTTGTGTCCAAAAAGTTTATTTGTCCCTCTTCTTCTATTTCTAGAGTGAATTTTATTCTTGTGTGGTAATTGTTAAGTTCGTCGAGAATTTCGTTTCGGTCAGTTGTTTTTATTACGGCAAAGAGGTCATCAACATATTTAGTTATAAATGGTATTTTAATGTTTTTTGTCTGAAGAATTTTTAATTTTTGTCTAAAACTATATTTTGCTATTGTTTGATATAGTTAGAAAACATGAAGAACTTTTACCAACATATAAGGCAACAACACGACAGTGAAACATACTTTCACGTTAAAAACTACACGAATCTTAACATAAAATTGGCAACACAAACAGCAAGACTTAAATTTCTATTGGAATGCAAAGGATACGGACTTATGCCGAAACACATATCAAACACAACAAACAACATAGCCATTCACTTACAATCCAACACGGCAAAGAAAAAACAAAAAAACATCTATTCAACATTCCACAGGAAAATCATGAAATTACAAATACAGGATGCAAACATCTATATCAAACATCTCAAAACAGAAATGTATACAATAATCAGGTACTTAATCAACAATCTAGTCCAAAAAGACACAGAAGAATTCATAACAAACCAAAAAACACACTTCAACAAGAAATTCAACAAAGCAGCACAAAATCACAACAACAAACTAAACTTATGAAGGAAGAAAAATTCAAACAATTAGGAATAATTATAAACCAAGAATGGGTCGTTAATAAAACAAACATAGCGTTCCCGAAAGAGTGCGAATGGATAATATCATTAGGGAGAAAATTTGCACTACCATCAACAAATGAATTTATAAAACCGATACATCTAATAGCAGACTTCGAACAAATTATTTATAATATTAAGGAGGAAAATGAAAGAGACACAATAAGATCGAAATTTGCAAACAAACTACTAGCACAAAAGAGACTAAACAATACAAATACAACGGACAACTTTATAATGAAAGCTTATAAGACGACCCAAAATTTCATCAAAAAACACAGAAGAGAAATACTAATAGTAGAAGCAGACAAAGGTAACAAAACAGTAATCATGACGAAAGAAGAGTACGACAATAAGACGGAAAGACTATTAGAAGACAAAAACACATACAGATCTTCAAGAACGGACCCTACAGAACAACTGACAAGGAAAAACAACAAAATAACAAACGAATTACACAACCAAAAATCAATAGATACAAGACAAAAACACTTACTATACTGTTCAGCAGCAAACCCCCCTCTTCTGTACGGCCTCCCTAAAATCCATAAATCGGACATGCCACTAAGACCAATCGCATCCTCATGCGAGGTACCTTGTTACCAAATGTCAAAATTTTTAGGTTCAATACTAAAAAACTTAGTATCAAATAAATATAATATAACAAACTCACTAGAACTAAAAGACAAGCTCAACGCAATTAAACCAGGTCCAGACGAAATAATGGTTTCATTTGACGTCGTCTCCCTATACACAAATATTCCACTTAATACGGCAATAAGGATCATAATAAACAAATGGACAGAGATACAAAAACATACAACTATTAACAAAACACAGTTCCTCACTATGCTAAACTTCTGTCTCAAAGACAATAACTACTTCAAAGATAAAGATCAAATATATATACAGACGTATGGCATGTCCATGGGAAACCCGCTCTCTCCAACAATAGCCAATATAGTTTTAGACAACTTATTAGATGAAAAATTAAAAATTCTTCAGACAAAAAACATTAAAATACCATTTATAACTAAATATGTTGATGACCTCTTTGCCGTAATAAAAACAACTGACCGAAACGAAATTCTCGACGAACTTAACAATTACCACACAAGAATAAAATTCACTCTAGAAATAGAAGAAGAGGGACAAATAAACTTTTTGGACACAAAAATCCATAGAACCAACTTAAAATTCAAGATTGATTGGCACACAAAACCATACTCATCAGGCAGACTAATTAACTTTCACTCGAACCACCCCCGCTACCAAATTATGAACACCGCGAAAAACCTAATAGACAAAGTCTTAAAAATTAGCGACCAAGAATTCCACAGAACAAACATTACTAAAATTAAACACATCCTGAGACAAAACTGCTTCCCAAACAACATAATTAAAACATTAACAAATACAATAATAAGACCAACAAATAGAAACCAACCAAAAGAAACCGATGAAAAAACACATATTACAGCAGCATCGCCTATATAAAAAACATCACTGACAAATGAACACTTCACACAAGCATTAGACAAACGACAAACATAGCACTGAAACCAAATAAAACAACAAATGACTTATTTTCAAATACAAAAAGCAAAATAGAAAAAGAAAGACGATGTAACGTAATTTACCAAATACAGTGCAATGGAAACGAAAACGAAACCTGCAACGACATCTACATTGGGACAACAAAACGACATTTAGAAACAAGATTAAAAGAACATGCAAAAACAATAGAACAAAAGAAACCAAACACAGCTTTAGCACAACACATGATAGATAAAAACCACACAGCTGACTTTACAACAACAAAAATTTTAAACAAAGAAACTAAACAAAACAAACGATTGACATTAGAAAGCCTCTACATCAAAATGTATCAAAGAAAAACAGTAAACAAAAACAAGTAAGAGTGTTAAATTCGGCTGTGCCGAATCTTTGATACCCTCCACCTCGGTTTGAGTCTTGATAATAAATGTAAATGAAAAAGTAAACAATTTGTTAAACTTAATACCAAATTATTTCAGCAAATTCTTTGGGTTGGTTTTCTTCTTTTCTATTATTTCGGATTTATTTCGGTGTTTGCTTTTTGGTCATCGTGGTTGCTGATCGGCATGCATTTTGGTTATATACCTATATGCATGCGTTTCCGGTTATATGACATAACTTCTCGTTTAATTTAGTTTTTGCTAATTAAATAGCTCGCCCTAATCTCCATTACAAAGGTAATGGTTGTGTAGAGTGGCTATATGCATTAAATCGTGCTAATTGGAGATGGCTGTATAGTTTCTTTTAACTGGCCAAATATTTCTTCATTGTGGCCATATAGTTCGGATGGAGTAACAAAATAATAACCAAAAAAAAAGCTCTCTCAACTTTTTTTTTAAATATTGCCATATTTTGAAAACATAGAGAATAAATTTATAATAATAAATAATCAAATTAGGGATGAAAAACGCAAAAAACGAAAAGTCCCAAACATTTTAAATAAAATAATTTAATGTTATCTTTATTTTCTGAAAAACTTCAAATTTTCATCCAAAAAAAATTGTGAAAATTTATATATAAAAAATAACATTCTCATAAAATTACGTTTACTTATGTAACAATTTTTATGTTAGCAATTCTTAAATATCATTTGAGGTTTTCTTAAATTCATTGAATTTAAATTAATATCGACAAATCTGTTTTTCTATTTATTTAAATTGTAAAGGAGTGGCATCTCTGTCAAAATAAGCGAAAAACACAAAGAATAGAAAAAACAAGTAAGAGTGTTAAATTCGGCTGTGCCGAATCTTTGATACCCTCCACCTCGGTTTGAGTCTTGATAATAAATGTAAATGAAAAAGTAAACAATTTGTTAAACTTAATACCAAATTATTTCAGCAAATTCTTTGGGTTGGTTTTCTTCTTTTCTATTATTTCGGATTTATTTCGGTGTTTGCTTTTTGGTCATCGTGGTTGCTGATCGGCATGCATTTTGGTTATATTTAATTTTTTTATTTATATAAAAAAGTTTTTTAATTAAAGCAAAATATTTTCACTATATCATGATTTTTATTTATGTATGACGACATTTCAACCTAAAAATTTAAGTTTTTATCGATTGGATAAACAACACAAAAATGGTTGTCGTTTAGATAACAACAACAGCTGACTTTAACAATAGCGAATATCGTTTCAAAATTTTACTGATAATTTTTCAATTTTCTTTTTTTTTACAATTCGACTATCGTTAAAAGAAGTTACTGAATCGCGGTACTGAAAAGTTATTAATATCTCCTGAATGGCAATATTTTTTTTATATGTAAACATTTTTAAATGTAAAGATATTTCTAAATTTAAAATTATTATTTCCGACGTTTTGATATGATTTTCTGAAACTCAATTAATATTTTCTAATTTATAATTGGAAATTTTATTTTCAGTTTTTATTATAATTGATATTTTCTTAAATTTGAATGGAAAATTTAAAAAGTGAAATTTTGTATTTATGTGAATAATAATGCTTTATTAATTATAAACAATTTTTAAAAATTAGATGTAATCGCAATCAGATATTTTATAGGTAAAGCAGAATAATAATTCTATATAACTATGTAGAACTGTTTTGTAAGCAAAAAACTCATTGACGAACTCGGTAACTCTATTTTGTAAAGACAACAAAAAGTTAACCCCCCAATCTCACATCACACTGAAATTGTAAAATCGTTGTGTACGTATTATCAACGAAAAATTGTTCGAATTAGTCGAATCCATCGCCATTAAATTTTATGCTCAAACATCTGACTGCAATCTCATTTTTAAAATGTTGTCGAAGCGTAAACTTGAAAACATTTGTATACTTCTCTCTCTTATTTTATTTTAAGTAGAGTTACCAAGTTTATTATACAGGCACATGTTTGAGGGAAAATGTTTACATTTATTATTATTAGTATTATTTTAATAATAGTTAATAATATTTATGCTCTATAATTAACAAACTTGCGTTTTTGTATGCGCATTTCAAAAAATAAATCATTATAATAGATTTAACAAGTTAAAACTTTAATTACAATTTTACAGAATCCAGTAAATTTGCATTAAATTTATAACAGGGTAACATTAATCATCGTTAGTGTCTGCCACTATTCGCACGAAAAATTTGGTGCCATTAGTGTGACCACTGCGGAAAATGTGTGTGTATTAGTAAAAAAAATGTGAGTGTATTGAGTTTTTCGAACTTGCAGTGTGATGTGAGATTGGTGGGTAATATGCCAAACTTATGTTCATATTTGTAAAAGAATAATGAAAAAACGTATGAAATAAAAGACCAACCCGTGTATACTCTTAACATTGTTCTGTATGATATCTGGTTGAAAATATTAACATTCATGTTAAAATAGAAATAACTATTGCAAAGCTAATTAGAACAAACAAAAATTATGGCGGCATCTACTGTGGCATAGTCACGCTGAGCAAAATGAAGTGACACTCTGTTATACAAAAGAAATGTATTTTCCCCACAACAAAATACTGCAGAATTTTATGTAAATAAAATAACCGATTTATTTCTAACATGCAGTTACTATGAATATACATACATACATATATATAATATATGTACATTATTTGTATTATATAATATGTGTATGTATGTATATTTAAATATTACACACAAAAAATACAACATCAAACGTTATTTTTGTGTTTTTCTCTTTAAATAAATTAATACATAAATTTTTTTGCTAAATTTACATTTGGGCAATTCACAACAGGTGTTGTATATTGTATGTTGTATTGAAATACACAATACAATCATTTGTTGTGAACACTCAGTTGTATTTTCATATTGTAAAACGCTTTCTTTAGTAATTTTCGATCCAACGAGGAAAGATCGCTTCGTCGCTTCTGCTATTTTGTATAAGAGAAAACACTTGTCAGTGTTTGCTTTTTGGTCGTGAGATGTACCCTGGAGTTTTAGTTACGTACCTCTTGCATTTTAATTTATAATGAAAAAAAAATGTTAAATGTTTTGGTTGGTACTGAAAGAGAAAATCCATACTAAAAATATAAACATTAATTTTTATATAAATAAACTTATCGATGTATTTGCGTTATTTGCCATATTTTATTTTATAATTATTTATGCTGATAATATTGTATGTATTTGTTTTTTCTTTTTCATAAAAACTGGTATTCACTTGGAACTGATATGTTATGATACAATATACAACATTTACTAAACATAGCAAATGAAGTTGGATCGTGTATCAGATTTTTCAGTGAAAATTACCAACAACAATTTTACACTATTGTAAAGTGATACACGATACAAGAGATACAACGATACATTACCCATTGTGAATTGCCCAATTGTTTTTTTTATTAACAACTAGGTATTTTAGCATTATTTGCTTTAGATGTTGGTGAATTTTTACTCCCTTTATATTAACTCGTAGTGTCTGCTTGTCGAAAAAATTTTGGATCGATTTTAACCACTTTCCCGTGACCCAATCGATCTGAAATTTTGCAGGCAGGCTTGTGGCAATGACAGAAATGATCTAACATATTTTTTTAGTGATGCCAAAACAATGGAAACTTTTAAATTTTTCTACCAGAGTTGATAAAAAAATGTACAAAGGGTTTGTTTTTGTTATATTATTACCATAACGACCACAAAAACAACAAGTCCAGCTATGAAAACAATGCAACATTTAGAATAACAACAAGAACAATATAGAAATATCATGTTTTTTTTTATTTTTTTTTACTTTTTCAGAGATTTCCCTGGACCTGTTCCACCGATTTTAATGATTTTTGAAGTAGAAATCTTTCCATGAATTTGGTGAATCATTCTCACTAAAAATGATCACTGTAGCTGCACTATTGAGGGCGTGATCGTGACAAGAACAACATAGAAAATTATTTTTTTTTCAAGACTTTTTTAGTTCTTCATTCAAATCTCGGGCCCTAATCGACCGATTTGGACGATTTTAAATATCAAATTTCTCAGGATGTTAGTGAATCATTTTTATGTCAACGAGTACCCTAGCTGCCGGATTGATGCCGTCATCGTGATTTCCACAGACGGACAGACGGACATCGCTATATCAACTCCGGTTGTTATAAGGATCACAAATATATAAATTTTATGGGGTCCAAAATTTTTTTTCTAATTATTACAAACGGAATGACAAACTTATATATACCCTCTGCACACTGGAGTGGAGGGTATAACAACTCTACAACAGCAACAATGAGTCATATGTTTTTCAAATAGGAAAAAACTGTTTATGTGTTAGTTTCGGTCATTCCCCAGTATGCATTGAAATATTATTTCGCCAATGTTGGAGAAAAGTTAAGTTCTTAAATTGATGTGAAATGTAATTCTCAACTTGGGTTGAACAATTTTTCTCCTTGTTTGCTTTCAACTTGACATCAAGTTGAGACTTAACATTTTTTCCAATCTTTGGGAAACATTTTTACTCTCAATTGGATATCCAACACTTTTCTCCACTTGAGACCAAACATTTTTTCAACTTGAATACGATTTGTGTTAAGTCTGAGATATTATTTAAATATGTCATAAATAATAAATTAAATTAAAAAATGCCAAAAAAGTACAAATAAATCATTGATATATTTTTAATTATTTCTGCTTTTTGTCAAATTTTTCAAAAAATGTACAACTAATTAATTCATTTATTTTTAATTCTAGATTTTAAAAAATGTACATAATATGTACATTTAATGTTAAATATGTACATAGTAATGTTAAATATATAATGAAATTAAATTGAAAATTGAAACATTAAAAAAAGTAATTGTTTTCATTTCTAAAATTAGTATAATATTTTTTAATATGGCAATTCCGTACCTTCCATTTGATACCGATTGGAAATATTTCTTTGCTATCAAGTTGAGAATCACAAATTTCTCAATTTGATAACTATGAAAATCGCCATATAAAAAATGTGCCTTTTAAGTTGAGAAGACTATATTCGAACTATTGAGGGCATTTGAGAATTAACGTTGGAGATTTGAAAAATGTATTTGATCTCAAATGCACCTCAACTTGATAGCAAACAAAAATGTTTAGTGGGACATTTATTGTAGGGTCGTTTGCACACACACAAAAAATAGAAAATAAATTGTCAATAAGCAAAGCAAGTGGCTTCGAAATTCGATGATGCCAGTTAATCATTTTTTGTTCACGCGGAATTTATAATTGGAGGAATTTTTTTCTCGAGAAATGTATTTTCCGTGAGAAAGAAATTCCTTGAGAATATTCATAATTGGGATGAATAACTTTTAATTGGAACTTTTTAGTCAGAATAAATCATAATTCTAGTTAGATATTAGTTAATATTTAATTAGAAAAAATATTGTGGTGGCATCTACGCAATTATTGAGGCAGTCACGGAAAAATTAAATGCAAGTCTGTTTTTTTTAATATAACAAAAATGGATTTTCCCTTTAACAAATATGGCAGAATTCTTTATAAATGAAATGCAAAATGGAAAATCAATTTTGTGCTAATTCTTAACAAAATTAATAAAATATATATATGTATTATTATATTTATTAATATTTGTAATTTTATTTGACACAATTTCACACACAGTTTTACAGATCAACTGTTTTAATTAGAAAAAATATTTTGGTGGCATCTACGCAATTATTGAGGCAGTCACGGAAAAATTAAATGCAAGTCTGTTTTTTTTAATATAACAAAAATGGATTTTCCCTTTAACAAAATATGGCAGAATTCTTTATAAATGAAATGCAAAATGGAAAATCAATTTTGTGCTAATTCTTAACAAAATTAATAATATATATATATATATGTATTATTATATTTATTAATATTTGTAATTTTATTTGACACAATTTCACACACAGTTTTACAGATCAACTGTTTTCAACTGATTTAGAAGTTTTCTGTTTTTGAAACAGTAGTGCCAATTTGTAATATTTTGTGATGTAATGAAAATCGCAGAATAATAAGTTAATACACAATAAAAAATATTAAATTTTTAAGTTTTATATACATATTGCAATAAAAAAAACTTTGGTAAATTTACATTGAAGATGGTCAGAAATGAATGAGAAAAAATATATAGGCATTTCAGAAAAGCACATTTAATATTAAACTTTATGCACAAAATATATGGGTTTTTGTTGTTTCGAATTTAACTGTGGCTCTAAGTGAAAAGTTTTAGACCGATCGTATATTACATCTTGAGGATCCTCACCTAATATTTTCAAATATATTAAATTCTTTTTAACTCATTTAACCTCATTACGAAAATAGTAAAACAGTAAATATGGAAAATCCACGCACCTCAAAAAATTGTTTTCTATGAAATAAATTAAAGACATTTCATATTATACAATTTTCTTTCAAAAATGTATCAATTATTGCAAATTTGAAATTTGACATATAGTATTTGTACATATATTTGTATAGATTTCGCAGTATGAAAAGAACTATTATTTCTTTATTTAGAATATATGTAAGTATTGCTCGCAAAAAAATGCAACATCATGAATGAAACACATAGACGACTGCTGGCAGCAGCATTTGTAGTCGTATAGTCAGCTACTTGATTTTTCTGAATACGACAGCAACATATAATACAAATGCTTTTTATTTAAATATACAATTACTTTTACTTATTTAAAATGCATTAGTACAACGTAAAAATAAATAAATTAGTTTAACGCCTTTTGATTATTAATGGAATTATAGCCTTTCATTTTGCGATTTTTTTTTTAAACAAAATAAAATATTTCATAGCACTAACTTCTTTTACATATTTTGTTATATTGTCAACACTATTTTTGTTTTGTAGCCAACAAAACACACTTGCAGTTTTTTTTTTCTATTTGAAGAACATATGACTGCCATTGTTGCTGTTGTAGAGTTGTTTTTTTTTTTGATTTTGTTTCGTTAACTCTTTTGTATTAAAGCACCTCCAATATATGTATCCATTTTAGTTTGCAAATTCAGTATATTTATAATTTATTACTTACAGCAAAAAATAATAGAAACAATTTTATCAGTTATGCTTACGAAACTATATAAATAGACTTGAAGTTGGCTGCAAAAGCAGTAGCCTGTGTAAAGAACAAGTTAGCGACATGTAACTGTTACGTAACGTGTCAGCCTTTTTTTCACATGAAAAGTATTGGGACGTTCCGGTTACGTTCGGTAACTGTTTTAAATGATTTTCATGTAAAAAAAAACAACTGACTCGTTACGATTACGGGTAGAAAACATTGACCTTTTATATGTATTATAATGCTATGAATGCATTTATCTTTATTTTATTTTATTTATATATTCTTTTTTTTTTGTATTGTATATTATTTTTTTTTATTATTATTACTATTTCATTTAATTATTTTTTTCTTTAAATAAATTAATACATAAAAATTTGTTTTTTAAATTATTGGTGAACTTTTACTCCCTTTACTTACTGCCTTTATATTAACTGGTAGTGTCTGCTTGTCGACAAAATTTTGGATCGATTTTTAGCCCCTTTCCCGTCAGCCAATCGATCTGAAATTTTGCATGCAGGCTCGTGGCAATGACAGAAATGATCTAACAAATTTTTTTAGTGATGCCAAAACAATGGAAACTTTTAAAATTTTCTACCAGAGTTCACAAAAAAATGTACAAAGGGTTTGTTTTTATTATATTATTACCACAACGACCACAAAAACAACAAGTCCAGCTATGACAACAATGCAACATTTAGAATAACAACAGGAACAATATGGAAACATCATGTTTTTCATTTTTTTTTTAATTTTTCATAGATTTACCTGGACCTGTTCCACCGATTTTAATGATTTTTGAAGTAGAAATCTTCCCATGAATTTGGTGAATCATTCTCACTAAAAATTATCACCCTAGCTATCCTATTGAGGGCGTGATCGTGACAAGAACAACATAGAAAATTATATTTTTTCAAGACTTTTTTTAGTTCTTCATTCAAATCTCGGGCCCTAATTGACCGATTTGGACGATTTTAAATAGCAAACTTTTCAGGATGTTAATGAATCATTTTTTATGCCAACGAGCACCCTAGCTGCCCGATTGATGCCGTCATCGTGATTTCCACAGACGGACAGACGGACAGACGGACAGACGGACAGACGGACATCGCTATATCAACTCCGGTTGTTATAAGGATCACAAATATATATATTTTATGGGGTCCAAATTTTTTTTTCTAATTATTACAAACGGAATGACAAACTTATATATACCCTCTGCACACTGGAGTGGAGGGTATAAAAAAATTACTTCGTGTTTGACAGGATGATTTTATGTTTATGTTTAATATCTTTATTTTTTTTACTAATATTTCTGTTTATTTATTTGAAAATGAAATAATGAATTGAATATGCTATTTAATTTTTTTATTTATATAAAAAAGTTTTTTAATTAAAGCAAAATATTTTCACTATTTCATGATTTTTATTTATGTATGACGACATTTCAACCTAAAAATTTAAGTTTTTATCGATTGGATAAACAACACAAAAATGGTTGTCGTTTAGATAACAACAACAGCTGACTTTAACAATAGCGAATATCGTTTCAAAATTTTACTGATAATTTTGCAATTTTCTTTTTTTTTACAATTCGACTATCGTTCAAAGAAGTTACTGAATCGCGGTACTGAAAAGTTATTAATATCTCCTGAATGGCAATATTTTTTTTAAATGTAAACATTTTTAAATGTAAAGATATTTCTAAATTTAAAATTATTATTTCCGACGTTTTGATATGATTTTCTGAAACTCAATTAATATTTTCTAATTTATAATTGGAAATTTTATTTTCAGTTTTTATTATAATTGATATTTTCTTAAATTTGAATGGAAAATTTAAAAATTGAAATTTTGTATTTATGTGAATAATAATGCTTTATTAATTATAAACAATTTTTAAAAATTAGATGTAATCGCAATCAGATATTTTATAGGTAAAGCAGAATAATAATTCTATATAACTATGTAGAACTGTTTTGTAAGCAAAAAACTCATTGACGAACTCGGTAACTCTATTTTGTAAAGACAACAAAAAGTTAACCCCCCAATCTCACATCACACTGAAATTGTAAAATCGTTGTGTACGTATTATCAACGAAAAATTGTTCGAATTAGTGGAATCCATCGCCATTAAATTTTATGCTCAAACATCTGACTGCAATCTCATTTTTAAAATGTTGTCGAAGCGTAAACTTGAAAAAATTTGTATACTTCTCTATCTTATTTTATTTTAAGTAGAGTTACCAAGTTTATTATACAGGCACATGTTTGAGGGAAAATGTTTACATTTATTATTATTAGTATTATTTTAATAATAGTTAATAATATTTATGCTCTATAATTAACAAACTTGCGTTTCTGTATGCGCATTTCAAAAAATAAATCATTATAATAGATTTAACAAGTTAAAACTTTAATTACAATTTTACAGAATCCAGTAAATTTGCATTAAATTTATAACAGGGTAACATTAATCATCGTTAGTGTCTGCCACTACTCGCACGAAAAATTTGGTGCCATTAGTGTGACCACTGCGGAAAATGTGTGTGTATTAGTAAAAAAAATGTGAGTGTATTGAGTTTTTCGAACTTGCTGTGTGATGTGAGATTGGTGGGTAATATGCCAAACTTATGTTCATATTTGTAAAAGAATAATGAAAAAACGTATGAAATAAGAGACCAACCCGTGTATACTCTTAACATTGTTCTGTATGATATCTAGTTGAAAATATTAACATTCATGTTAAAATAGAAATAACTATTGCAAAGCTAATTAGAACAAACAAAAATTATGGCGGCATCTACTGTGGCGTAGTCACGCTGAGCAAAATGAAGTGACACTCTGTTAATACAAAAGAAATGTATTTTCCCCACAACAAAATACTGCAGAATTTTATGTAAATAAAATAACCGATTTATTTCTAACATGCAGTTACTATGAATATACATACATACATATATATAATATATGTACATTATTTGTATTATTTAATAAGCGTATGTATGTATATTTAAATATTACACACAAAAAATACAACATCAAACGTTACTTTTGTGTTTTTCTCTTTAAATAAATTAATACATAAATTTTTTTGCTAAATTTACATTTGGGCAATTCACAACAGGTGTTGTATATTGTATGTTGTATTGTAATACACAATAGAATCATTTGTTGTGAACACTCAGTTGTATTTTCATATTGTAAAACGCTTTCTTTAGTAATTTTCGCTTCTGCTATTTTGTATAAGAGAAAACACTTGTCAGTGTTTGCTTTTTGGTCGTGAGATATACCCTGGAGTTTTAGTTACGTACCTCTTGCATTTTAATTTATAATGAAAAAAAAAAATGTTAAATGTTTTGGTTGGTACTGAAAGAGAAAATACATACTAAAAATATAAACATTAATTTTTATATAAATAAACTTAACGATGTATTTGCGTTATTTGCATTATTAGCCATATTTTATTTTATAATTATTTATGCTGATAATATTCTATGTATTTGTTTTTTCTTTTTCATAAAAACTGTCATTCACTTGGAACTGATATGTTATGATACAATATACAACATTTACTAAACATAGCAAATGAAGTTGGATCGTGTATCAGATTTTTCAGTGAAAATTACCAACAACAATTTTACACTATTGTAAAGTGATACACGATACAACAGATACAACGATACATTACCCATTGTGAATTGCCCAATTGTTTTTTTTATTAACAACTAGGTATTTTAGCATTATTTGATTTAGATGTTGGTGAATTTTTACTCCCTTTATATTAACTCGTAGTGTCTGCTTGTCGAAAAAATTTTGGATCGATTTTAACCACTTTCCCGTGACCCAATCGTGAAATTTTGCAGGCAGGCTTGTGGCAATGACAGAAATGATCTAACATATTTTTTTAGTGATGGAAACTTTTAAATTTTTCTACCAGAGTTGATAAAAAAATGTACAAAGGGTTTGTTTTTGTTATATTATTACCATAACGACCACAAAACCAACAAGTCCAGCTATGAAAACAATGCAACATTTAGAATAACAACAAGAACAATATAGAAATATCATGTTTTTCATTTTTTTTTACTTTTTCAGAGATTTCCCTGGACCTGTTCTACCGATTTTAATGATTTTTGAAGTAGAAATCTTTCCATGAATTTGGTGAATCATTCTCACTAAAAATGATCACTGTAGCTGCACTATTGAGGGCGTGATCGTGACAAGAACAACATAGAAAATTATTTTGTTTTCAAGACTTTTTTAGTTCTTCATTCAAATCTCGGGCCCTAATCGACCGATTTGGACGATTTTAAATATCAAATTTCTCAGGATGTTAGTGAATCATTTTTATGTCAACGAGTACCCTAGCTGCCGGATTGATGCCGTCATCGTGATTTCCACAGACGGACAGACGGACATCGCTATATCAACTCCGGTTGTTATAAGGATCACAAATATATAAATTTTATGGGGTCCAAAATTTTTTTTCTAATTATTACAAACGGAATGACAAACTTATATATACCCTCTACACACTGGAGTGGAGGGTATAACAACTCTACAACAGCAACAATGACAGTCATATGTTTTTCAAATAGGAAAAAACTGTTTATGTGTTAGTTTCGGTCATTCCCCAGTATGCATTGAAATATTATTTCTCCAATGTTGGAGAAAAGTTAAGTTCTTAAATTGATGTCAAATGTAATTCTCAACTTGGGTTGAACAATTTTTCTCCTTGTTTGCTTTCAACTTGACATCAAGTTGAGACTTAACATTTTTTCCAATCTTTGAGAAACATTTTTACTCTCAATTGGATATCCAACACTTTTCTCCACTTGAGACCAAACATTTTTTCAACTTGAATACGATTTGTGTTAAGTCTGAGATATTATTTAAATATGTCATAAATAATAAATTAAATTAAAAAATGCCAAAAAAGTACAAATAAATCATTGATATATTTTTAATTATTTCTGCTTTTTGTCGAATTTTTCAAAAAATGTACAACTAATTAATTCATTTATTTTTAATTCTAGATTTTAAAAAATGTACATAATATGTACATTTAATGTTAAATATGTACATAGTAAAGTTAAATATATAATGAAATTAAATTGAAACATTAAAAAAAGTACATTGTTTTCATTTCTAAAATTAGTATAATATTTTTTAATATGGCAATTCCGTACCTTCCATTTGATACCGATTGGAAATATTTCTTTGCTATCAAGTTGAGAATCACAAATTTCTCAATTTGATAACTATGAAAATCGCCATATAAAAAATGTGCCTTTTAAGTTGAGAAGACTATATTCGAACTATTGAGGGCATTTGAGAATTAACGTTGGAGATTTGAGAAATGTATTTGATCTCAAATGCACCTCAAGTTGATAGCAAACAAAAATGTTTATTGGGACATTTATTGTAGGGTCGTTTGCACACACACAAAAAATAGAAAATAAATTGTCAATAAGCAAAGCAAGTGGCTTCGAAATTCGATGATGCCAGTTAATCATTTTTTGTTCACGCGGAATTTATAATTGGAGGAATTTTTTCTCGAGAAATGTATTTTCCGTGAGAAAGAAATTCCTTGAGAATATTCATAATTGGGATGAATAACTTTTAATTGGAACTTTTTAGTCATAATAAATCATAATTCTAGTTAGATATTGGTTAATATTTAATTAGAAAAAATATTGTGGTGGCATCTACGCAATTATTGAGGCAGTCACGGAAAAATTAAATGCAAGTCTGTTTTTTTTAATATAACAAAAATGGATTTTCCCTTTAACAAAATATGGCAGAATTCTTTATAAATGAAATGCAAAATGGAAAATCAATTTTGTGCTAATTCTTAACAAAATTAATAAAATATATTTATATGTATTATTATATTTATTAATATTTGTAATTTTATTTGACACAATTTCACACACATTTTTACAGATCAACTGTTTTAATTACAAAAAATATTGTGGTGGCATCTACGCAATTATTGAGGCTGTCACGGAAAAATTAAATGCAAGTCTGTTTTTTTTTAATATAACAAAAATGGATTTTCCCTTTAACAAAATATGGCAGAATTCTTTATAAATGAAATGCAAAATGGAAAATCAATTTTGTGCTAATTCTTAACAAAATTAATAAAATATATATATATGTATTATTATATTTATTAATATTTGTAATTTTATTTGACACAATTTCACACACAGTTTTACAGATCAACTGTTTTCAACTGATTTAGAAGTTTTCTGTTTTTGAAACAGTAGTGCCAATTTGTAACATTTTGTGATGTAATGAAAATCGCAGAATAATAAGTTAATACACAATAAAAAATATTAAATTTTTAAGTTTTATATACATATTGCAATAAAATAAACTTTGGTAAATTTACATTGAAGATGGTCAGAAATGAATGAGAAAAAATATATAGGCATTTTAGAAAAGCACATTTAATATTAAACTTTATGCACAAAATATATGGGTTTTTGTTGTTTCGAATTTAACTGTGGCTCTAAGTGAAAAGTTTTAGACCGATCGTATATTACATCTTGAGGATCCTCACCTAATATTTTCAAATATTTTAAATTCTTTTTAACTCATTTAACCTCATTACGAAAATAGTAAAACAGTAAATATGGAAAATCCACGCACCTCAAAAAATTGTTTTCTATGAAATAAATTAAAGACATTTCATATTATACAATTTTCTTTCAAAAATGTATCAATTATTGCAAATTTGAAATTTGACATATAGTATTTGTACATATATTTGTATAGATTTCGCAGTATGAAAAGAACTATTATTTCTTTATTTAGAATATATGTAAGTATTGCTCGCAAAAAAATGCAACATCATGAATGAAACACATAGACGACTGCTGGCAGCAGCATTTGTAGTCGTATAGTCAGCTACTTGATTTTTCTGAATACGACAGCAACATATAATACAAATGCATTTTTATTTAAATATACAATTACTTTTACTTATTTAAAATGCATCAGTACAACGTAAAAATAAATAAATTAGTTTAACGCCTTTTGATTATTAATGGAATTATAGCCTTTCATTTTGCGATTTTTTTTTTAAACAAAATAAAATATTTCATAGCAATAACTTCTTTTACATATTTTGTTATATTGTCAACACTATTTTTGTTTTGTAGCCAACAAAACACACTTGCAGTTTTTTTTTCTATTTGAAGAACATATGACTGCCATTGTTGATGTTGTAGAGTTGTTTTTTTTTTTTTTGATTTTGTTTCGTTAACTCTTTTGTATTAAAGCACCTCCAATATATGTATCCATTTTAGTTTGCAAATTCAGTATATTTATAATTTATTACTTACAGCAAAAAATAATAGAAACAATTTTATCAGTTATGCTTACGAAACTATATAAATAGACTTGAAGTTGGCTGCAAAAGCAGTAGCCTGTGTAAAGAACAAGTTAGCGACATGTAACTGTTACGTAACGTGTCAGCCTTTTTTTCACATGAAAAGTATTGGAACGTTCCGGTTACGTTCGGTAACTGTTTTAAATTATTTTCATGTAAAAAAAACAACTGACTCGTTACGGTTACGGTTAGAAAACATTGACCTTTTATATGTATTATAATGCTATGAATGCATTTATCTTTATTTTATTTTATTTATATATTCTTTTTTTTTGTATTGTATATATTTTTTTTTATTATTATTACTATTTCATTTAATTACTTTTTTCTTTAAATAAATTAATACATAAAAATTTGTTTTTTAAATTATTGGTGAACTTTTACTCCCTTTATTTACTGCCTTTATATTAACTGGTAGTGTCTGCTTGTCGACAAAATTTTGGATCGATTTTTAGCCCCTTTCCCGTGAGCCAATCGATCTGAAATTTTGCATGCAGGCTCGTGGCAATGACAGAAATGATCTAACAAATTTTTTTAGTGATGCCAAAACAATGGAAACTTTTAAAATTTTCTACCAGAGTTCACAAAAAAATGTACAAAGGGTTTGTTTTTATTATATTATTACCACAACGACCACAAAAACAACAAGTCCAGCTATGACAACAATGCAACATTTAGAATAACAACAGGAACAATATGGAAACATCATGTTTTTCATTTTTTTTTTAATTTTTCATAGATTTACCTGGACCTGTTCCACCGATTTTAATGATTTTTGAAGTAAAAATCTTCCCATGAATTTGGTGAATCATTCTCACTAAAAATTATCACCCTAGCTATCCTATTGAGGGCGTGATCGTGACAAGAACAACATAGAAAATTATATTTTTCAAGACTTTTTTTAGTTCTTCATTCAAATCTCGGGCCCTAATCGACCGATTTGGACGATTTTAAATAGCAAACTTTTCAGGATGTTAGTGAATCAGTTTTTATGCCAACGAGCACCCTAGCTGCCCGATTGATGCCGTCATCGTGATTTCCACAGACGGACAGACGGACATCGCTATATCAACTCCGGTTGTTATAAGGATCACAAATATATATATTTTATGGGGTCCAAATTTTTTTTCTAATTATTACAAACGGAATGACAAACTTATATATACCCTCTGCACACTGGAGTGGAGGGTATAAAGAAGATTTTGACAACATAAGCGCGGCTTACAATGCCTTATTAGAAAATTAGAATTGACATAGAATTGTTTTACTTATTGTATATTTGTATTATAATATATAATAAAAAATTTAGCCCTGAAGATGTCAACAACTGTTTGACGAAACGTTGGCGAAAATATAAAACTATGTTTTAATAAATATAATACGACCAAGCAGCTTATATAAAAAAATACTAAAAAATTATTAAATTGGTCTACAAACAACAACAATTCAGATTTGTTTTGACTTTTGTATCCTATATTGAAAATAGATAAGCAGGTTATTGTCTGCGGTCGGAAATAAAAAAAGGAAAAAGGAATTGTAGAACATTCGAGAGTATTCGGAAAAAGAGGATAACTATAGCGATTAGACAGAGTGAGGGAAAGTTGTCAAACAAGTTTAGAGAAAGGGTTGGAAAGTAAAACCAGTTTTCGGGCTCAGGCTAAAGTTAACCACCTGTATGTGAATCATTGCTAAAGCAGGCGCCGACCAGCAAAGTGTAAGAAAAATATCAGCCGTATCTTTTTTTAAATTTGTGCGTTTAAATTAAACAAAAGTGGTAAAATACTGTGCGGTGTATAAAATACCGAAAACTAAATATAAGTGCTAGTGAAGAAAAAAAAAGGGTGAGTGACAGTGTAATGTGGAAACTAGTGTAGGGTAGGAATAATTTCTTTTTTTTGTGTTTAAAGAAAAAAAAAACCTTGCAGAAGCGAGAAGAGGTTACCCACCGACTGAATAGAAAATTGGTTGTCCCCTGCGATAAGACCGGAAAAGGGAAAAAAGTGTGTTGCTGGTTTACACTTGGAGCAACGGTCAGACTATTGGCAGGCCGTTATCGCAGGGTACCGTTCTACAGGACCTAAATAAAAATAAGTTCCAGAACCAACAGGTAACCGTAGCTAGTTGGGTGGAGTTATATTCTCCATGAGAAAATAAAGCGTGTAACGACAAAATCCTGTGAAGCAATCTTAGAATAAATAAAAAGATAAATAGATCATTTAGTGTGTGAAACCAAAAGGCGTTATATTTTATCTGTTTGTGCCGAAGTAAATATGTTATGTGTATAAAATTAATCTGAAAAGAGTTGAAAATTTAGAAGATTCCTGAGCAAATGTCTGGTCAGAAAAGTATAAAAGAAGTCTGACTAAGATAAATGTTAAAATTTTAACTAAGAAAATAATTAAATATATCAATATATCAAGTTTCATCTAGAAAGATAAAAAATTGTGTCCTGAAAAAAAAGAAAGAAAAAAATATAACGACACGAGAAGTTTAAATTACATTTGAATGGTTAGTTATCCTGAAAAATAAAAAAAATATATATATATAAATTACAAAAAAAAAAAAAAGTTATAGATTAAATATTAGTAATTAAGAGTAGTTATTGCATGTTAATTAATTAAGTATAGTCTTAAGCATATTTTTTTTTGTGTAAAACGGACCAACCGCGAAGTACTGGTCTAAGGAAAAAAATTATTTATCTTTGGTTAGAACATTCAAATTAGATAAACATGCGGAACCAATGTCTTTAGGGAGCTCCTTCAAGATAGGGTCATATTAAGGCGTGTCGAAAAAGAAAATAGAAATTATAGAAAAAAAGGAAGTAAAAAGTTTTTTTTGTTAGACGGAAGATAAATCTGCGGTTGGAAGGTGTCATAGTGTATTAGTTATAGAGAAAATTGGATATTTGTTAATAGAGTAAGAAATCTGTTTGTGAGGGTTAATAACGCTGGATAAGATGTAATAGTAATTAGATTAAGTAAAGTAGAGAAAAAAGCTAATAAAAAAAAAATGATCTGAATTGTACGTTGATATGAAAATCAATATGTGCTAAATTAATTCACAGGGGGTGGTAGCCGAAAGGTAAGTGGTGGTGAATCAGCGGATTGTGGGGTCACCAAAAATCAGAAGGAGAGGAGATGGTGACCATGGTTGGGTTTGGGCGGTTGGAGGCGTACATCTGCCCCCCATTTGAGTGAGGTTATTTAAAGTGTAGTTTTTTTTATATTCTTTTTGTTTATTTTAATTGTTCGTGCGGTTGGATTAGGGGTTTGGCGGGATGAACCGACTCTGAGGGTTTTGGTGTACTCGGTAATGCTAGCCGGCGCTTGCCACCCTAATGCCGCTGCCGTCACGTAACAAATTCTTGGAGCTTAAAAAACAATTACGACATAGAAATATAGCGGATAATGATGTTCTAATATCTTTTGATGTCGTGTCTTTATTTACTAACATACCTGTGCATACGGCAATAAAAAACATAATGGGAAAATGGGATACAATAAAGAACATAACTAAAATTTCGAGAGCTAAGTTCTTAAAAATAATCAAATTTTGCCTAATGGATAACAATTATTTTGTTTACGAAAATAAAACCTACAGCCAAGTCTTCGGAATGCCGATGGGGAATCCTCTATTACCCACCATATCGGATATAGTATTAGACAGTTTGCTTGACGAAGCCATAACCGAGTTAAAGAAAAAAAATATTAATTTAAAATACATAGCGAAATATGTAGATGACATATTAGCTATAGTAAAACGTGACGACATAGAAGAGATCCTGAATATTCTCAACTCATATCATCCTAAAATTCAGTTAACTACGGAAATTGAGACACATAATAAAATTGCATACTTGGATACATACATATATAGAACAATAGTCTGATTAAATTTGACTGGTATTCAAAAGAAACATCTTCTGGAAGACTGATGAATTTCAACGCAACACAACCAAAATACCAAACAATAAAAACGGCTAAAAATTTCACTTTTTGGGTACTACATATAAGTGACGAGGAATTTCATATCAAAAGTATAAAGAAAATCACATCAATATTAATAAATAATAGTTTTCCAATGAAACTTATAAAACAACTAGTCGAAGAAACGCAAAGAAAATTAAAAAACAGCATATCCCCAAATAACACTGAAATCAACGACAAAGTTTTTCACAGTGTAAAGTTTATTCTTGGCTTGACGGACAATAAGAATATTGAAACAATAAAAACACAAAACATATGTTTCGCCTACAAACCACACACTACACTCAACTCTATTTTTTCCAAAATTAAAGCGCCTGTTGAAAAACAACAACAAAACAATGTTGTGTTCGAAATACCATGTAAGGGAAACGACGAACAAAAGTGTGATCTAATTTACATCGACACAACAAAAAGAAATCTACAAACAAGAGTGAGTGAACACAAAAATGACATTGAGAAACAAAGACAATCAACAGCCTTGTCAAAACATATGATCAACGAAAAACATGAACCCGACTTCAATAGAATAAGAATACTAGACATAGAAACAAAACATAAAAAACGTTACACAATTGAAGGCTTACGCATACAACAAAAAATAGACAAAACGATGAATCTAAAGGAAGACACAGATAATATAAGTACTAGTTACAGAGTTGCAATAAAATAGAAGGAAAAACTGTGATATTATTTTAAGTTGTGTGTTTAATTTAATTTTAGTATATGTTAAATGTTTTGTGTTTTTTGTTTTATGTAAGCAACATATAATTTAATGTAAAAAATTAATTGCAAATTGTAAGTTTATAATGTATGATGATTTTGAAAAAATTAAATACACAAACCCCTGAAGATGCCAACAAGAAATTGACGAAACGTTGGGAGAAATATGTAATAAAAGGTTTGTTATTTACATTTATATAATAGGCCCAATTAGCTTAATAAAAATTATATATAATTTAAATAACTTGGCCAAAAAAATAACAAACAAACTTTATTATCAAATGTATTTCAGAAAATATCAAATGTATTTCCGAAATTTTCAAATGTATTTAAGCAATTATCAAATGTATTTCAGAATATATCAACTGTATTTCAGAAAACATCAAATGTATTTCAGAAATTATCAAATGTATTTCAGAAAACATCAAAATTATTTCAGAAAACATAAAATGTATTTCTGAAATTACCAAATGTATTTCAGAAAATAAATGTATTTTAGAAAACATCAATTGAGTCTCTGGAAAATAGTCAGAACGCTATATAAAAATATATTTGTTTAAGTATTACACTGGGTTTGTAATATTTCTTGAAAACTACACGTCACCTAAACTGCAAAAGACCGTAACTAATATTTTTATTTTTTTTACAAGAGAAGCAAAAAACATCATAAAACAAAAATTACTTTAAACTTAATACCCAAATTTTATAATCAAGCTGAAAAATAGAGATGGATTTTTATTTATGAAAACAAATTTATGGTAAAATAGTAGCTTTTAAGTAAAAGGCCGTAACTACGATACAAAAAGTCAATTTTGAACTTCTTGTTAGTTACGGCCTTTTGCATTTTAGGTGACGATATAACCGTATTTTTCAAAATAATGACTTCAAAATCGGTTACAATTCTATCCTGGTGTTTTTAATGTAGCTGAAAAACAAATGAAGCCTCATATTCCTTCGATTAAAAGGCCGCCCTTGATAGTTTATTTTCCAGTGCATAACAATTAGGTCCAACTATTGCGAAACATTTTCTGCGACTCCAAATCACTAATAGAAACAATAATAACTTTTCGGTATTGTAGGGTAAACTACTTTTTAATTCTGAATTTCAATACATATTTTCTGAAATTCATTTGATGTTTTCTGAAATATATTTGATACTTTATGAAATACATTTGATGTTTTCTGAAATACATTTGATACTTTCTGAAATTGGAAAAGGTGTAGATGTTTACACATCTCCCCTGCGATCGGACACACATTGATTTTTTTTATTACAAGATTCAAGCATTTATTACAAGATTCATCATTAGTAGTAAAATTTACAGTTATTCCTTCTATGAATTCTACATTTTTAATTGATGGAAGTGCATTTTGTTCCGCATAACACCAAATAATTTTATCCACCTTATTCGAAATTAAATGTTGGTTTTTAATTTAATTTATAATAAATGTGGATTTTCCACAACCGGAAGGTCCACAAACCATCATTGTAAATGGGTATATAAACTGTTGAAACATGTTTTCACTTTCATATATAAAATTTGAATGAATCCAATCCTATCTAAACTTAGTATAAAATATGAGTAAAGAAATTCTTGTTACTGAACTTCATCGCCAAGCCAGAAAAAACTTTTAACGACGTCGGTTTATTCAAAAGGGTATTTTAGATACATGGCATATCGATTTAGTGGAAATGATACCATATGCAAAAACGAATAAAAGCTATAAAATATGTTGACAGTAATTGATGTATTTTCAAAATACGCTTATGCTTTACCCGTAAAAAATAAATCGGGTATTGATATTACAAATGCATTCAAAAAGATTATCGAGTTAAACAAAAATAAGTGTCCAAAATATATTCATACTGATCTAGGAAAAGAATTTTTTAATAAAAATTTTAAAAAATAAATGAATGACTTAAACATTAACCATTATCATACATATTCAAATATGAAAGCATCTATAGTTGAAAGATTTAACAGAACATTAAAAAATAAAATGTGGAAGAAATTCAGTCTTCAAGGAAATTATAAATGGTTACACATTTTAGAAAAATGATTAAAAGATAATTCTTCATATCATTGAATTATTAAAATGGCACCGAAATTAGTTACAAAGAAAAATGAAAAGGTTTTGTTAAATACGGTATACAATGATTTGAAAACTTTAAAGAAAGGAAAATATAAAATAAATGATTTTGTTCAAATAAACAAAAATAAAAATTTTTTGAAAAAGGGTATACACCAAATTGGTCAGCGGAAGTATTTAATATTAATAAAATTTTTATAACAAATCCCGTAACTTCTCAGCTGGAAGATCTTAAAAAAATATAATTAAAGGCGGATTTTACGAAGAATTGATGAAAACTAAAACGCCACAAATATACATATTTGGTTGAAAAAATATTAGAGAAATGGAAATAAACTTTTTGTAAAATAGTTGGGTTTCGGTAAGGGATATAACCACAGCCTAACACAGTCGTGACAACTTGACAGCTGTCAAAAAAGTAAACACGAACCGTATGGCTTTGTTTACCTTTTTTTCTTAGAATTGCTACAAGGACCTTGAGAAAGAGATTAAAAAATAAAATATAGAAAATATAATGTGTGCAAGTGAACAGCTACACATGTTTGCAACCAGAATAAAAAACAATAATAATGGAAAAAATAGTGAGTATTTGCTATTATAATAAACATTTAAAAAACATTAATAATATCGTATTTTCTGTTTTGATATAAAAATATAAAAGGTGAATATTAAAACCCATAGCTTGTGATTTGGTTTAAGTAAGACAATTACATTCAAGACTACTCAAGCCAGGGCCGAAGGCTGGCACAACAAAAGGCGGCCAAGAAGGAAGAAGCAAAATAACGATGATGAACAATATGAAGATGAGATGCTGGATAATGTAGCCGGCATGTTGGATGGAGAAGTGTCAAAATTTTTGAAGTCGAAAAGAGGCACAAAACAACGAAAAGTAAACATGCTGCTGGTGATGATGAAAGTAAACATAATATTAAGAATTGTTTCCGTTTTGTGTTTGCCAATGATAAAAAGCTAGACATGACTCTTTTCATAATATGTACGTGGCATTAATCATTTAATCAACGCCAAAAACAACAATTTCAACTTGGAATGTATAACTTGTTTGTGGGCTTTGAAGATAAAACAATGTTAATGTAGATGCAGAGAAAGAAAACGAATTGAAACAAAAGAAGTTGGAGGCTCATCGTCAACGTTTGTTGAGTTTATCGAAAAAGGAACTTAAACAACATAAAAAGTTGGCTGAGTTGAAAAAGGAGTTGGATGAGATAAAAGCCAATTCAAAGGTTTTGAGTGAAATTTTGGAGGGTTTTGCTGATGCTTGTAACAGTTTGTTTTAAGTAAGACAATTACATACAATACTAAACCCAGGGCCGAAAGGAAGGAATCACAAATTACTATAGCTAAGCTAACCATTAGTCCAGTTGCTGGTAACGGAACTTCGCAAGTTGAATTGTGGTATTGTTTTATTGCTTTTGATTATGACTTGCATGTAGAGTGCGTGTCAGTGCTTCTCATAGTAATTTGTCTGGTAATATTCCCATCACATTGGTAATATACCGCTTCATAAATAAAACTAATTTTATACTTTTTTATTCCTATAAGTAGACGGACTTGTATACCTTGGAATGAAGTTAATGGAGTTTTCAATTTTGATAAAAGTAAACAATAGAAGCAACCAAATCATTACGAATAGAAAAAATGTAAGTTGGTGCAATTGGCGGTATGGTCAGAGTGGAATTATGTTTTTAATTTAATAAAATATGTGAATTATATTTTCAACAGCTCGAAAGCAAATAAATCTTAGTAGGAGAGAACGACCAACCATTAGAAGAAATGGTAGCGCAACCTACATATTCCACAAAAGCCCATCCAATCCTTAAACAAATTTTAATATATGTATAAGAGAAGTATGAAATAAAAAATGTATTTGTAGATTTCCACCGTTGTTAAACATGATGTCCCCAAAATGATGACAATGTATGCTCAGTTTATGAAAATATATAGTAGATGGCTTAAAACGCGTAAAGAAAGTCGAAAGTAAAGCCAAAACTACAAATGGCTAAAGTTAAACCTCTAACTACAACATTAATTCCTTTTTATTGCTTTAATTTAAAACTAACATTTAATGTCAATTTTTAATTATCTTTGCATCTATGCAAAATTAAAACGAAACTACGGGCATTTATTTCAAAACTAAAACAAAGGAATGGTTTATTATTTGAAAAACTTTTTTGATGCTTTAACATAATGAAATGTATAAATTTTTTTTTTTGAATTTTTCGATCTAACTGCACAACATAGATTAAAATATAAAAAAAAATTCTTCAACTGACGTAAAGCACATTTAGCGGCAATACATTTGGCAATCCGATATTTTCTACCGAAAAACTTGTTCGGTAACACGAACACGTCTGCCATCAGTTAATTTTTCGGGTGTATCGGCTTTTCAATGTATGCGTGCGGGTTTTCTGTGCCCCAAATGCGACAATTTTGCTTGTTTACATACCTGCCAAGATTAAAATGAGCTTCATCTGAAAAGATGATTTTTTTTTGGCAAAATCGGCATCTTCTGTAAGTCGATCGCAGGCCCACTTAGCGGAGCGAAAACGCATTGGATGGTCAGTTGGCTTCAACTCCTGAACCAATTGGACTTTGTATGGCGTCATACCAAGGTCTTTATGGAAAATTCGTCTCAATGATGCCTCCGAAATGTTCAATTCTTGAGAACGACGGTGAATTGATGTTGATGGCGCTTCACGCACATTTTCTGCCACAGCAGCAATATTCTCGGGTGTACGCACTGTTTTTGGCTTTTCGCGTTCTGGTTTATCGATGAGGATGCCAGTTTCTTTCACTTTTTTCACAAGATAATGAACATACGGAGCTGACGGTGCTTCTCTTCTTCCAAAATCCGTACGCAGTTTTCGCACACATTCTGCAACATTACCATGATTTTCAAAGTAATGTCGCAATATTTCCCAGCGTTGTTCAAGCGTATACACAACCATATTCGTTCAGCGGAAGGATAAAACTAATTATCTGTCAAATCAGACATGAGCTAGGTGTTACCATTCACGAAATAAGCACTAGTTGAAAAAAAAACGTTAGATGGCGGACCCTTTATTTATAACTTGTTTGTGGGCTTTGAAGATAAAAAATGTTAATGTAGATGCAGAGAAAGAAAATGAATTGAAACAAAAGAAGTTGGAGGCTCATCGTCAACGTTTGTTAAGTTTATCGAAAAAGGAACGAAAACAACATAAAAAGTTGGCTGAGTTAAAATAGGAGTTGGATGAGACAAAAGCCAGTTCTAAGGTTTTGAGTGACATTTTGGAGGGTTTTGATGATGCTTGTAAAAATTTGTTATAAGACAATTACATACACTACTACTCAACCCAGGGCCGAAAGGAAGGAATCACAAATTACTATAGCTGAGCTAACCATTGCTGGTGGCGAAACTTTTAGCAAGTTGAATTGCGGTATTATTGCTTTCCATTATGACTTGCATGTGGAGCGCGTGTCAGTGCTCCTCATCCTAATTTGTCTTTTAATATTTCCATCACATTGGGTACTATACTATACTTCATAAATAAAACATTAATTTTCTACTTTTTTATTCCTGTAAGTAGACGGACTTGTACACCTTGGAATGAAGTTAATGGAGCATTTAATTTTGATAAAAGTAAACAATAGAAGCAACAAAATCAATACGAATAGAAAAAATTTAAGTTGATGTAATTATGTTTTCAATTTAATAAAATATGTGAATTATATTTTCAACAGCACGAAAGCAAATAAATCTTAGTAGGAGAGAACGACCAACCATTAGCAGAAATGGTAGCGCAACCTACATATTCCACAAAAGCCCATCAATCCTTAAACAAATTTTAATATATAAGAGAAGGATGAAATAAAAAATGTAATTGTAGATTTCCACCGTTTTTAAGCATGATGTCCCCAAAATGATGACAGTGTATGCTCAATTTATGAGAAGTAATATATAGATCGCTTAAAACGCGTAAAAAAGTCGAAAGTAAAGCCAAAACTACAAATGGCTAAAGTTAAACCTCTAACTACAACATTAGTTCCTTTTGATTGGTTTAATTTAAAACTAGAATTTGATGTAAATTTTTAACTATCTCTGCATCTATGCAAAAATAAAACGAAACTACGGGCATTTATTTCAAAACTAAAACAAAAGAATGGTTTATTTGAAAAACTTATTTGATGCTTTCACATAATGAAATGTATATATTTTGAATTCTTCGATCTACATAACTACACAACATATGTAGATTAATATATAAAAAACAAGTAAGAGTGTTAAATTCGGCTGTGCCGAATCTTTGATACCCTCCACACCGGTTTGAGTATTGATAATAAATGTAAACAAAATATTGGAAAAAGTAAACAATTTGTTAAACTTAATTCCAAATTATTTCAGACAATTCTTTGGGTTGGTTTTCGTCTTTTCTATTATTTCGGATTTATTTCGGTGTTTGCTTTTTGGTCATCGTGGTTGCTGATCGGCATGCATTTAGGTTATATACCTATATGCAAGCGTTTCCGGTTATATGACATAACTTCTCGTTTAATTTAGTTTTTGCTAATTAAATAGCTCGCCCTAACCTCCATTGCAAGGGTAATGGTCGTGTAGGGTGGCTATATACATTAAATCGTTCTAATTGGAGATTAGAGATTGGCCAAATATTTCTTCATTGCGGCCATATAGGTCGGATGGACTAACAAAATAATAACCAAAAAAAAGCTCTCTCAACTTTTTTATTAAAACATGTGACGGTGATCTGTTTTGCGCTTTACTGTAACAAAAGAATTTCTGTTACAAGCAGAATAAGAAAGAAGAAAAAAATAATAACGTTGATCTTGAAATTATTTTCAAGTTCAAGTATTTACGGTAAACAACACCTTATATGGTAACATATTAATGGAAAATTTTTTGTTCTATTTTTGCAAACTGATTAATGGAGCGATTTGTTTGTCTCTTCGTTGTTTATATGAATTCATGATTGTTCATGTATGTATGGGTCAACTACAGCTTGCAATCCTTCTCGTTCTCCCACTTGGTTTTCAGCTATTGGTATTAGCTTGCCCCTTCATTCACTCAATAATCTCACTTACTCTCTCTCCTTTTAATATGAGTTGGTATTTTTTTTTACGAAAAGAGTGAGATTATGAACGAGTGTATGTATATCTATGTGTATTAGGGATAAAGAGATAAAAAGTTACATAATGACATACATAGGCTATTCTATGAGTGGGTGAGCGTAGGTAATACAAAAAAAAAAAAAAACAGGTTTATTCTTTTGGTTGTGCTAGAGAAAAAAAGGCTTGTATAATTGGTGGTATGAAGATGACGCCAGAATTTAAAATGCATTGAAGTTTTGGCGATTGGAGGAGTTGCAGAAAAATATTTAACGTGGTCGGTTGACAATTTTTGTTTAAGCAATTAATTGGTGAATAATAATAGAAATACTGTTTGAAATTTAATAAAAGTTATCGGAAAATGTAATATGGTGTTGTGTTAATGTAATAATAACGTTAAATGTTTAATAACTCTATGAATTTTGAGAAAGAGAAAAAATTAATGAAATTTAATCGAAAAAAAAAACATTAAATAAATAATATTAATTATATTAATAATTGAATGGCCTTTCGTTACCAAAATAACTGTGTTTTATAAAAAAAAAAAAAAATGTGCATGTTAATTACACAATTAGTAGCAGTTCTTATAAGAAAAGCGTCTTCATCACTTACACCTCCTAACACACGAATCGCCAACAAGATCATATAATAAGAGACAAACCACAAACAATAGCAACAACAATAATTAATACAGTGTCTAGTGGAAATATATAATAATAAAACATTAAAAACAAAAGTAAATCTACTACAACTTAATTGATCGCAGTCATCATAATTTAATACAACAATTAAATGCTGTTATACTCCGACAAAGAGTGAAAGGTGAAGGAGATTTAATAAAGTCACATGCCAAAATTGAAAATCATATGGCGAGACACAACCACGGCGTCCGGCGGCAGAAGCTTCATCGGTACCTCATCAACACCAGGAATAAGTCGGTAATTTTGATTTTTATATACAAATAATTTTCTACATTTAAATTAAAAATAAAAAATTTTATAAAATATAAATAATTTGCTAAGACAAAAAAAAAATTGTACTAAATTTGCTAAATCTAAAACGTTTTAAATAAAAACAAGTAAGAGTGTTAAATTCGGCTGTGCCGAATCTTTGATACCCTCCACCTCGGTTTGAGTCTTGATAATAAATGTAAATGAAAAAGTAAACAATTTGTTAAACTTAATACCAAATTATTTCAGCAAATTCTTTGGGTTGGTTTTCTTCTTTTCTATTATTTCGGATTTATTTCGGTGTTTGCTTTTTGGTCATCGTGGTTGCTGATCGGCATGCATTTTGGTTATATTTAATTTTTTTATTTATATAAAAAAGTTTTTTAATTAAAGCAAAATATTTTCACTATATCATGATTTTTATTTATGTATGACGACATTTCAACCTAAAAATTTAAGTTTTTATCGATTGGATAAACAACACAAAAATGGTTGTCGTTTAGATAACAACAACAGCTGACTTTAACAATAGCGAATATCGTTTCAAAATTTTACTGATAATTTTTCAATTTTCTTTTTTTTTACAATTCGACTATCGTTAAAAGAAGTTACTGAATCGCGGTACTGAAAAGTTATTAATATCTCCTGAATGGCAATATTTTTTTTATATGTAAACATTTTTAAATGTAAAGATATTTCTAAATTTAAAATTATTATTTCCGACGTTTTGATATGATTTTCTGAAACTCAATTAATATTTTCTAATTTATAATTGGAAATTTTATTTTCAGTTTTTATTATAATTGATATTTTCTTAAATTTGAATGGAAAATTTAAAAAGTGAAATTTTGTATTTATGTGAATAATAATGCTTTATTAATTATAAACAATTTTTAAAAATTAGATGTAATCGCAATCAGATATTTTATAGGTAAAGCAGAATAATAATTCTATATAACTATGTAGAACTGTTTTGTAAGCAAAAAACTCATTGACGAACTCGGTAACTCTATTTTGTAAAGACAACAAAAAGTTAACCCCCCAATCTCACATCACACTGAAATTGTAAAATCGTTGTGTACGTATTATCAACGAAAAATTGTTCGAATTAGTCGAATCCATCGCCATTAAATTTTATGCTCAAACATCTGACTGCAATCTCATTTTTAAAATGTTGTCGAAGCGTAAACTTGAAAACATTTGTATACTTCTCTCTCTTATTTTATTTTAAGTAGAGTTACCAAGTTTATTATACAGGCACATGTTTGAGGGAAAATGTTTACATTTATTATTATTAGTATTATTTTAATAATAGTTAATAATATTTATGCTCTATAATTAACAAACTTGCGTTTTTGTATGCGCATTTCAAAAAATAAATCATTATAATAGATTTAACAAGTTAAAACTTTAATTACAATTTTACAGAATCCAGTAAATTTGCATTAAATTTATAACAGGGTAACATTAATCATCGTTAGTGTCTGCCACTATTCGCACGAAAAATTTGGTGCCATTAGTGTGACCACTGCGGAAAATGTGTGTGTATTAGTAAAAAAAATGTGAGTGTATTGAGTTTTTCGAACTTGCAGTGTGATGTGAGATTGGTGGGTAATATGCCAAACTTATGTTCATATTTGTAAAAGAATAATGAAAAAACGTATGAAATAAAAGACCAACCCGTGTATACTCTTAACATTGTTCTGTATGATATCTGGTTGAAAATATTAACATTCATGTTAAAATAGAAATAACTATTGCAAAGCTAATTAGAACAAACAAAAATTATGGCGGCATCTACTGTGGCATAGTCACGCTGAGCAAAATGAAGTGACACTCTGTTATACAAAAGAAATGTATTTTCCCCACAACAAAATACTGCAGAATTTTATGTAAATAAAATAACCGATTTATTTCTAACATGCAGTTACTATGAATATACATACATACATATATATAATATATGTACATTATTTGTATTATATAATATGTGTATGTATGTATATTTAAATATTACACACAAAAAATACAACATCAAACGTTATTTTTGTGTTTTTCTCTTTAAATAAATTAATACATAAATTTTTTTGCTAAATTTACATTTGGGCAATTCACAACAGGTGTTGTATATTGTATGTTGTATTGAAATACACAATACAATCATTTGTTGTGAACACTCAGTTGTATTTTCATATTGTAAAACGCTTTCTTTAGTAATTTTCGATCCAACGAGGAAAGATCGCTTCGTCGCTTCTGCTATTTTGTATAAGAGAAAACACTTGTCAGTGTTTGCTTTTTGGTCGTGAGATGTACCCTGGAGTTTTAGTTACGTACCTCTTGCATTTTAATTTATAATGAAAAAAAAATGTTAAATGTTTTGGTTGGTACTGAAAGAGAAAATCCATACTAAAAATATAAACATTAATTTTTATATAAATAAACTTATCGATGTATTTGCGTTATTTGCCATATTTTATTTTATAATTATTTATGCTGATAATATTGTATGTATTTGTTTTTTCTTTTTCATAAAAACTGGCATTCACTTGGAACTGATATGTTATGATACAATATACAACATTTACTAAACATAGCAAATGAAGTTGGATCGTGTATCAGATTTTTCAGTGAAAATTACCAACAACAATTTTACACTATTGTAAAGTGATACACGATACAAGAGATACAACGATACATTACCCATTGTGAATTGCCCAATTGTTTTTTTTATTAACAACTAGGTATTTTAGCATTATTTGCTTTAGATGTTGGTGAATTTTTACTCCCTTTATATTAACTCGTAGTGTCTGCTTGTCGAAAAAATTTTGGATCGATTTTAACCACTTTCCCGTGACCCAATCGATCTGAAATTTTGCAGGCAGGCTTGTGGCAATGACAGAAATGATCTAACATATTTTTTTAGTGATGCCAAAACAATGGAAACTTTTAAATTTTTCTACCAGAGTTGATAAAAAAATGTACAAAGGGTTTGTTTTTGTTATATTATTACCATAACGACCACAAAAACAACAAGTCCAGCTATGAAAACAATGCAACATTTAGAATAACAACAAGAACAATATAGAAATATCATGTTTTTTTTATTTTTTTTTACTTTTTCAGAGATTTCCCTGGACCTGTTCCACCGATTTTAATGATTTTTGAAGTAGAAATCTTTCCATGAATTTGGTGAATCATTCTCACTAAAAATGATCACTGTAGCTGCACTATTGAGGGCGTGATCGTGACAAGAACAACATAGAAAATTATTTTTTTTTCAAGACTTTTTTAGTTCTTCATTCAAATCTCGGGCCCTAATCGACCGATTTGGACGATTTTAAATATCAAATTTCTCAGGATGTTAGTGAATCATTTTTATGTCAACGAGTACCCTAGCTGCCGGATTGATGCCGTCATCGTGATTTCCACAGACGGACAGACGGACATCGCTATATCAACTCCGGTTGTTATAAGGATCACAAATATATAAATTTTATGGGGTCCAAAATTTTTTTTCTAATTATTACAAACGGAATGACAAACTTATATATACCCTCTGCACACTGGAGTGGAGGGTATAACAACTCTACAACAGCAACAATGAGTCATATGTTTTTCAAATAGGAAAAAACTGTTTATGTGTTAGTTTCGGTCATTCCCCAGTATGCATTGAAATATTATTTCGCCAATGTTGGAGAAAAGTTAAGTTCTTAAATTGATGTGAAATGTAATTCTCAACTTGGGTTGAACAATTTTTCTCCTTGTTTGCTTTCAACTTGACATCAAGTTGAGACTTAACATTTTTTCCAATCTTTGGGAAACATTTTTACTCTCAATTGGATATCCAACACTTTTCTCCACTTGAGACCAAACATTTTTTCAACTTGAATACGATTTGTGTTAAGTCTGAGATATTATTTAAATATGTCATAAATAATAAATTAAATTAAAAAATGCCAAAAAAGTACAAATAAATCATTGATATATTTTTAATTATTTCTGCTTTTTGTCAAATTTTTCAAAAAATGTACAACTAATTAATTCATTTATTTTTAATTCTAGATTTTAAAAAATGTACATAATATGTACATTTAATGTTAAATATGTACATAGTAATGTTAAATATATAATGAAATTAAATTGAAAATTGAAACATTAAAAAAAGTAATTGTTTTCATTTCTAAAATTAGTATAATATTTTTTAATATGGCAATTCCGTACCTTCCATTTGATACCGATTGGAAATATTTCTTTGCTATCAAGTTGAGAATCACAAATTTCTCAATTTGATAACTATGAAAATCGCCATATAAAAAATGTGCCTTTTAAGTTGAGAAGACTATATTCGAACTATTGAGGGCATTTGAGAATTAACGTTGGAGATTTGAAAAATGTATTTGATCTCAAATGCACCTCAACTTGATAGCAAACAAAAATGTTTAGTGGGACATTTATTGTAGGGTCGTTTGCACACACACAAAAAATAGAAAATAAATTGTCAATAAGCAAAGCAAGTGGCTTCGAAATTCGATGATGCCAGTTAATCATTTTTTGTTCACGCGGAATTTATAATTGGAGGAATTTTTTTCTCGAGAAATGTATTTTCCGTGAGAAAGAAATTCCTTGAGAATATTCATAATTGGGATGAATAACTTTTAATTGGAACTTTTTAGTCAGAATAAATCATAATTCTAGTTAGATATTAGTTAATATTTAATTAGAAAAAATATTGTGGTGGCATCTACGCAATTATTGAGGCAGTCACGGAAAAATTAAATGCAAGTCTGTTTTTTTTAATATAACAAAAATGGATTTTCCCTTTAACAAATATGGCAGAATTCTTTATAAATGAAATGCAAAATGGAAAATCAATTTTGTGCTAATTCTTAACAAAATTAATAAAATATATATATGTATTATTATATTTATTAATATTTGTAATTTTATTTGACACAATTTCACACACAGTTTTACAGATCAACTGTTTTAATTAGAAAAAATATTTTGGTGGCATCTACGCAATTATTGAGGCAGTCACGGAAAAATTAAATGCAAGTCTGTTTTTTTTAATATAACAAAAATGGATTTTCCCTTTAACAAAATATGGCAGAATTCTTTATAAATGAAATGCAAAATGGAAAATCAATTTTGTGCTAATTCTTAACAAAATTAATAATATATATATATATGTATTATTATATTTATTAATATTTGTAATTTTATTTGACACAATTTCACACACAGTTTTACAGATCAACTGTTTTCAACTGATTTAGAAGTTTTCTGTTTTTGAAACAGTAGTGCCAATTTGTAATATTTTGTGATGTAATGAAAATCGCAGAATAATAAGTTAATACACAATAAAAAATATTAAATTTTTAAGTTTTATATACATATTGCAATAAAAAAAACTTTGGTAAATTTACATTGAAGATGGTCAGAAATGAATGAGAAAAAATATATAGGCATTTCAGAAAAGCACATTTAATATTAAACTTTATGCACAAAATATATGGGTTTTTGTTGTTTCGAATTTAACTGTGGCTCTAAGTGAAAAGTTTTAGACCGATCGTATATTACATCTTGAGGATCCTCACCTTATATTTTTAAATATATTAAATTCTTTTTAACTCATTTAACCTCATTACGAAAATAGTAAAACAGTAAATATGGAAAATCCACGCACCTCAAAAAATTGTTTTCTATGAAATAAATTAAAGACATTTCATATTATACAATTTTCTTTCAAAAATGTATCAATTATTGCAAATTTGAAATTTGACATATAGTATTTGTACATATATTTGTATAGATTTCGCAGTATGAAAAGAACTATTATTTCTTTATTTAGAATATATGTAAGTATTGCTCGCAAAAAAATGCAACATCATGAATGAAACACATAGACGACTGCTGGCAGCAGCATTTGTAGTCGTATAGTCAGCTACTTGATTTTTCTGAATACGACAGCAACATATAATACAAATGCTTTTTATTTAAATATACAATTACTTTTACTTATTTAAAATGCATTAGTACAACGTAAAAATAAATAAATTAGTTTAACGCCTTTTGATTATTAATGGAATTATAGCCTTTCATTTTGCGATTTTTTTTTTAAACAAAATAAAATATTTCATAGCACTAACTTCTTTTACATATTTTGTTATATTGTCAACACTATTTTTGTTTTGTAGCCAACAAAACACACTTGCAGTTTTTTTTTTCTATTTGAAGAACATATGACTGCCATTGTTGCTGTTGTAGAGTTGTTTTTTTTTTTGATTTTGTTTCGTTAACTCTTTTGTATTAAAGCACCTCCAATATATGTATCCATTTTAGTTTGCAAATTCAGTATATTTATAATTTATTACTTACAGCAAAAAATAATAGAAACAATTTTATCAGTTATGCTTACGAAACTATATAAATAGACTTGAAGTTGGCTGCAAAAGCAGTAGCCTGTGTAAAGAACAAGTTAGCGACATGTAACTGTTACGTAACGTGTCAGCCTTTTTTTCACATGAAAAGTATTGGGACGTTCCGGTTACGTTCGGTAACTGTTTTAAATGATTTTCATGTAAAAAAAAACAACTGACTCGTTACGATTACGGGTAGAAAACATTGACCTTTTATATGTATTATAATGCTATGAATGCATTTATCTTTATTTTATTTTATTTATATATTCTTTTTTTTTTGTATTGTATATTATTTTTTTTTATTATTATTACTATTTCATTTAATTATTTTTTTCTTTAAATAAATTAATACATAAAAATTTGTTTTTTAAATTATTGGTGAACTTTTACTCCCTTTACTTACTGCCTTTATATTAACTGGTAGTGTCTGCTTGTCGACAAAATTTTGGATCGATTTTTAGCCCCTTTCCCGTCAGCCAATCGATCTGAAATTTTGCATGCAGGCTCGTGGCAATGACAGAAATGATCTAACAAATTTTTTTAGTGATGCCAAAACAATGGAAACTTTTAAAATTTTCTACCAGAGTTCACAAAAAAATGTACAAAGGGTTTGTTTTTATTATATTATTACCACAACGACCACAAAAACAACAAGTCCAGCTATGACAACAATGCAACATTTAGAATAACAACAGGAACAATATGGAAACATCATGTTTTTCATTTTTTTTTTAATTTTTCATAGATTTACCTGGACCTGTTCCACCGATTTTAATGATTTTTGAAGTAGAAATCTTCCCATGAATTTGGTGAATCATTCTCACTAAAAATTATCACCCTAGCTATCCTATTGAGGGCGTGATCGTGACAAGAACAACATAGAAAATTATATTTTTTCAAGACTTTTTTTAGTTCTTCATTCAAATCTCGGGCCCTAATTGACCGATTTGAACGATTTTAAATAGCAAACTTTTCAGGATGTTAATGAATCATTTTTTATGCCAACGAGCACCCTAGCTGCCCGATTGATGCCGTCATCGTGATTTCCACAGACGGACAGACGGACAGACGGACAGACGGACATCGCTATATCAACTCCGGTTGTTATAAGGATCACAAATATATATATTTTATGGGGTCCAAATTTTTTTTTCTAATTATTACAAACGGAATGACAAACTTATATATACCCTCTGCACACTGGAGTGGAGGGTATAAATCAAATAATATTTTTCCTACATTAAGAAATGTTCCTAAATATGAAATTAAACTAAACATTTACTACATTAAGAAATTTTTTCTAATTATAAATTTAAAATAAATATCAAATATTTTTTTTAGATATGAAATTTGCTAAAATTAAAATTGTGCAAAAATTAAAATTGTACTAGAATTAAAATCTTTCTACTATTAAAAATTTTTCCTAAAAATTAAGAATTTTCCTAAAATTAAATATAGCTACAATTAAAATTGCTAAGAGAAATTTTATTATAGTTAAATGTCGCTAAAATTAATCTAAAATTTAAAACCCTTAAAATGAAGGGTAAATAAAGATTATTATATAACCCAATGTAGAAAACCAAACCAAACCTAATCTTTTAATTTAAGTGGGTTACCTCCAAGTAAGATGGAGTCGAGGTAACATGGTAGGGAGGGCAAAAGGGGCATAACATCCAGTCCCCAATCCCCAAGTAAGTATGAACATCCATCCTTTAGCATCCGTGTTAATTGACAGTTTTTTTAAATCGCACGTGAAAATCTGTAGTGCGGTTTCCCTGGGCCTGAGCAAGACCCCACCCATCCGGCGAGCTAGGCCCCTACGCCAGCACGTGCGACCAGCAAAGGCTCAGGGAAACGGAAGCGGATCTTCCACCAACGCCGCACCATTACAGAAATGGCGCCCAACGTGGGGCCGATAAGTTGATCATTTCGATAACCACGTTGTCGCACCATTACAGAAATGGCGCCCAACGTGGGGCTCGAAACAATAGACCGGATTTTTTTTTCTTCTTTTTAATTCATAATTTTTCTAAAAAGGAACTTAATAATTTATTTCAATTTTTTAACATCTGTGCACCGGGAAAGCACATTGTTCCTTAATCCTAATCTTTTTTGTATCCGTGTTCGTGAGGTCATACTTGCTGATGTTTCTGGAATTTTAATTAAATATGGGTATATCCCTATTTACATTAACCGAAATGGAAACTTGTTTGACATTTGAGTTCACATTTCAACAATTTTTTTAATTTGATTTTTGTGGTATCCGTTTGCTTTGGTCATTAAAGGTCGTTTTTGGAATACAAGAACTTCGTTCTAGACGAACCGGTTACTTGTCCAAAACGATTTTTATAGTACCGAATAGCTGCAAACAATCGAAAAGAAACTTAGAATCACAAGTATAAAATTTTAAAATTTTTAATTTTGATGGATGGTCATACTTACTTACGGATTTTTTTTAAATGATTGGTTTGGTTTTGGATAACTACATTGGGTTGACAATTTATTGAAATTTTTTTGAAAATATATTGAAAAGTATATTGAAAATTTTGTTTGAAATTTTTTTTGAAATCTTTTTAAAATTTTTATAGTGAAAATTATATTTTGAAAACTATAGTGAAAAGCTATATTGAAAATTAAAATATTGAAAATTTATATTGAAATACTATATTGAATTATATTAAATTTATATTGAAAATTATATATTAAAAATTTACTAACAATTTATTGAATTATAACTCTATTGAAAAAGTATATCGAAATTTTTAGAATTTTTTGACATTAAGAATGGTATTCTGAACTTTAATTTTGAAATTTTTTTATTAAATTTAAGAGAACTTAAATTGAAACTTTTGATAATTTTTTAAAAATTTAAGTCTGCTTTGAACTTAAATTGAAAATTTAATTCTTGAATAATTTTGCGTGGGTTCGATTAAAACTCCAACTTTTGATCAATTTTAACTAACTTTTGTAATCTTTGAACTCAATTTTTTCGTAAATTTAAATTAACGTAAATTATAAAATTTTTTTTGGAATTCATAAAATTCATTTGTGGGCCGTACCACCTTTGTTCACTTAGAACAAAAATTGTCATTGCTTAAATATTTCCCATTAACTTCTTTTGAACTTTACCTAGCTCAGCCAAACTCAACCTTACAAACGCTCATCTATTTATTTACAGCCTATATTGGTTCTATTGAACCTGAACTTAATTTGACTTAAAATTATCTCAACTGCGTAACATCTCATTATCTTTGCAATTATTATCTTTAGTCCAACTCTTATTCGTTCATACATTTCATTCGTTATATTGTCCGAATATATATTCGTTTAAAATTTTTATATTTAGTCCGAAATCATGGCGGTACGACATAGTCCAGGAAGTTTAGCTTCGGCTTTAGCCGAAAACGTTTGTTTGATATGCCAAGAAAGTTACGATCATACCAGTAACTTAGTTTCTACCAGGTGTAGGCACATCTTTCACCAAGAGTGCATGTTTAATTTTCTAAACGTTTCCACTTGTTGTCCGCAGTGTAATAAAACTGTCACTAAAAACAGTTTATTAAAATATTCCGTCCGAGTTAATAATGAAAGTTTGCCAGTTAATACTGGAACGATTCCGAAATCCGCGGAAAGAATTTTATCCAGCAGAAAGGAAAGAAATGCAGAGTTCAATGCTAACCGAAATATTTCCCCAGGTCAGACTAGTGGCGAAGGAAGAGAGAGTTTATAGGATCGTATTAGATCCAAAATTGAAAACAGCTTTCAAGGTGAAATAAATAAGCTCCACGCTGTCGTCGAAAGATTATCTCAACAATTCACGAGCGTAAACCTTAACGCAAATCGAGAGCCTGAATGGCCTAGAGAAATTTTTCCAACCGCCGCGATCCCTCGTAATTCTACAGCCCCTTCCGTTCATCAGGTTCCCCATGAACCTACTTTTGTCCCTCCGCGTAATATTAGGCCTCCTTCAACTCACCGGTCTGTACCCGCAAGTAGTGAGAGAGCATCATTATCGTCCGTTGCTCTTAATAATAGCGGCAAAATTGCAAGTCTGATAAATAGTTGGAACTTAACGTTCACTGGAAACACCACCGGGTTACCAGTAGAAAAGTTCATTTATATGGTAAATTCGTTAACACAAGATAGTCTAGCAGGAGATTTTAGATTGTTAGGAGATCATTGCCACATTTTATTCACGTCCAAAGCTAAAGAATGGTATTGGCGATATCGCAGCACCGTCGATAGAATCGAATGGGAAGATTTGTGCAGAGCCCTTAAAGCGCATTTTAGCGATCATTTATCTGATTTAGATATCAGAGAAGTGATCAGAGACCGAAAGCAAAATGATAACGAAAGCTTTGACGACTTCCATCATGCCCTTCTACAGCTTTGCGATCGCCTCAGATATCCTCTAAATGAACATGAATTGACTGAAATTTTAAGGAGAAATTTAAGACCTCATTTGAGGAGAGAACTATTTTACCTCCAAATTGACAACGTTTCACATTTACGCCATTTGGTTTTGCGACGAGAGGCTCTGAGTTTCGAACTCGATAGAACTCATAAAACTTTTGGAAGACAAGTCAATGAAATCGACGTAGAGGATGAATTTGTTGATGAAGACCCACCTGAAGAAGTTTGCGAGGTCCGCAAACAAAAAGAAGACCCTGCTAAACGCAAAATTAATATCTGCTGGAACTGTAGAAAAGAAGGCCACAGATATACGGACTGTCTCGAAGACAGAACCATATTTTGTTATGGATGTGGTACCGTAGGTGTCTACAGACCCCAATGCGAAACGTGTCAGGGAAACTTCCAGGCGAGCGCCAGCAACAACAACACCAGCTTCCGCTCGAGAACCAAATAAATACGTCTTTAGGCGAAAAACAATTTGAAAATGATGACAACCCCACAAAAATTTTAAAGACCAGCTCTGACGGTAGCTCACAAACCGATTTCACCAATTTAAAATTTTGAAAAATGACAAGGAAAAGTCTAAACCAGTTTTATTTCCCATCAAGCCCTATCATGAAAGAGTTAGATTATATGAGTTAGCTAGAAAAAGAATTTTCTGCGAATCAATTGACACCCCAGCGAAATTTAGCACCCAAATTCGTAAAGTGAAAAGAAATACTCTCCGAATTAGAATCTTTTATAAAATGTTAAAGTTAAACAAATTTAAAGTCAGAAGTTGCATTGAATCTATAGAGAAGTCGAAATCCCACATAAGACCCTATATCCAAATTGAAATTTTCGGAATGAAATTATTAGGCCTTTTGGATTCAGGCGCCTCATTATCTTGCATAAGTGGTTTGGCCGCAAAAACTTTTCTGGATAAAAACTTACCTTTTAGAAAATTTTCTAATTTCGTTGAAGCAGCTGGCGGTCAGCAATATAAAATTTTAGGTTTCGTAGAAACAAATATTACTTATCGAAGTAAAACCAAACTAGTTCGTTTGTATATAATACCCGACTTAACTCATGATGTATACTTAGGTACCGATTTTTGGCACGCCTTTGGACTTATGTCTATGGTTTTTGGGAACAGCCCATTAAAAATTGAAGAGCTTAATCAAGTTTGCGAAGAGAATATTCTAACCAACGAACAGCGAAATAGATTAGATCAAATTATAAAGATTTTTCCAGATTTTGACAAAGAAGGTTTAGGTAAGACCACCATTTTAGAGCATTCGATTGAAATAGAGCCAGGAGTCAAACCCATCAAGCAAAGGTACTTTTCTGTCTCTCCCGCAGTAGAAAAGAAAATTCATGACGAAGTTGATCGCATGTTAGAGCTGGGAGTGATAGAAAAAGCCCCTCCTACTTGTTCTTGGAGCAGTCCTGTAGCTTGCGTCCAGAGAGAAGGAAAGTTTAGACTTTGTCTTGACTCTCGAAAATTAAATAGTGTAACTATTCGCGACGCTTACCCTCAACCTAAAATCAACGGAATTTTATCAAGATTACCTAAAGCTGAATTTATTTCATCTTTAGATTTAAAACATGCTTTTTGGCAAGTTAGTTTAGAAGAAAATTCTCGCGACAAGACAGCTTTTACTGTTCCTAATAGGCCCTTATATCGATTTAAAGTGATGCCTTTTGGTTTAACCAATGCACCCCAGACTCTTTGCCGATTAATGGATGTTATTATTCCACCGCATCTTAAAAATCGAGTCTTCGTTTATATAGACGATTTGCTCTTAGTAAGCGATGATTTCGAAGAACATATTTCTTTATTGCTCGAAGTAGCACAATTAATTCGCAAAGCCGGTCTGACGTTAAATATTGCAAAATGCAAATGGTGCATGAAGGAAGTCCGATATAATTATATAATTGGTTCTGGGTGTATAAAACCTGATCCCAGTAAAGTTTCCGCGATTAAAGGGTTAACTGAACCAAAATCAGCTAAAGGGGTTCGTCAATTTTTAGGTTTTGTAGGTTGGTACAGACGATTTCTGGAAAATTTTGCGTCGTTAACAAGCCCGTTAACCGATCTGACGAAGAAAAGTAAAACCTTTCTTTGGAACCCAGAAGCTCAAAAATCGTTCGATCTGATCAAAGAAAAACTGACATCTGCTCCGTTATTAGTAACACCAAACTTCGAACGACCGTTCATAATTTCTTGCGATGCATGCAAAACTGGAGTTGGTGGAGTTCTGGCTCAAGAAGATGACAATGGTGTCGAAAGGCCCATTGCATTTTTCTCGCATAAATTAAATAAGCCCAACAGAACTACTCTATCACCGAACTCGAATGCCTTGCTGCAGTTTTAAGCATAGAAAAATTTAGAGAGTATGTAGAAGGTCACGAATTTTGTGTCATTACGGACCACGCTTCACTAAAATGGTTAATGCGTCAAGCAGACCTAAATGGCCAGCTAGCTCGTTGGTCTATGAAACTCCAAGGTTTCAACTTTTCAATTTTACACCGTAAGGGAAGTGAACATATTGTTCCCGATGCACTATCGAGGTTACCAACCGAAAATGAAAATCCCCTAAATTTTGAAAACATTGACAGCTTAGATTCGTTAGAACCCGAGATAGATTTATCTTCTCCACATTTTTCATCTGGACCATATGCTAAATTGATCGATGAGGTCGAAAACAATAAAAATCGTTTGCCCGATTTAAAGGTCGTAGATGGTTTCATCTACAAACGCGTAGAGTTTTCACGCGATGAATTTTCAGAGGCTCGATCATGGAAGTTGTGGGTTCCACAGGAACTTACCTCTTGTGTGATCGAACGCGCTCATAATCCACCCATGTTTGCACATGGAGGTGTGGGAAAAACCCTCGAACGATTGAGGCGAAATTTTTATTGGCCCAATATGGCTACTCAGGTTAGATCCTTTGTATTAAGTTGCGACATTTGCAAACAAAGCAAAGCGCCAAATTTTATTTTAAAACCACCTATGGGTGTTCAAGCCAAATCGGCTAGACCTTTTCAAAGGTTATATTTAGATTTTATTGGACCTTATCCACGGTCAAAAGCTGGCAATGTAGCAATTTTTTTGGTATTAGACCATTTCACCAAATATCCCCTATTTAAAGCCTTACGTAAAATGTCAACCAATTCGGTAATAGATTTTCTTGAAAAAAATGTCTTTCATTTATTCGGCGTGCCTGAAGTCGTTATTACAGACAACGGTTCTCAATTTAGATCGTCGCTTTTTGCAAGCTTTTTAACCAAATATGGAGTGCAACATATCTTCACTGCCGTTTATTCACCCCAGTCTAACAATTCTGAGCGGGTAAATCGATCCATAATCGCTGGAATACGTTCGTATTTGGGAAAAGACCAGCGTACGTGGGATACGAATTTGAGCCAAATAGGAGTCGCGTTGAGAAGCTCATATCACAGTTCATTAGGCCCTTCGCCGTATTATGTTCTGCTCGGACAATCCTATGAGATTTCAAAAAATTTAGATTTGTTAGAAGAAGGCGTGGATGTCTTAGATCGTTCGGATAAATTGCATTTCATTAGGCAGAAAGTTCACGAAAATTTAGAAAAAGCGTATGAAATGAACAAAAGACACTACGATCTGAGAACTAGGGCTGTTAATTTTTCAGAAGGTGAAGTTGTTTACCGACGAAATTTTTCGCAGAGCAATAAAGCTGCTGCTTATAATTCTAAACTTGCCCCTAAATTTTTGAAGGCCAAAATTTTAAAGAAAATTGGTTATTGTAATTATAAATTGGTGGATTTAGCCGGAAAAGACCTTGGCATGTATCACGCGAAAGATTTGCAAAAAGCCAATGCGTAAATACCCTACATATCCGTTTTCAGTTGATTTTTCCTTTCATGGAAATCAAAACCATCTGTTTTGTGACGGTGATCTGTTTTGCGCTTTACTGTAACAAAAGAATTTCTGTTACAAGCAGAATAAGAAAGAAGAAAAAAATAATAACCTTGAACTTGAAATTATTTTCTTTTGGTTGTGCTAGAGAAAAAAAAGGCTTGTATAATTGGTGGTATGAAGATGACGCCAGAATTTAAAATGCATTGAAGTTTTGGCGATTGGAGGAGTTGCAGAAAAATATTTAACGTGGTCGGGTGACAATTTTTGTTTAAGCAATTAATTGGTGAATAATAATAGAAATACTGTTTGAAATTTAATAAAAGTTATCGGAAAATGTAATATAGTGTTGTGTTAATGTAATAATAACGTTAAATGTTTAATAACTCTATGAATTTTGAGAAAGAGAAAAAATTAATGAAATTTAATCGAAAAAAAAAAACATTAAATAAATAATATTAATTATATTAATAATTGAATGGCCTTTCGTTACCAAAATAACTGTGTTTTATAAAAAAAAAAAAAAAATGTGCATGTTAATTACAAAATTAGTAGCAGTTCTTATAAGAAAAGCGTCTTCATCACTTACACCTCCTTACACACGAATCGCCAACAAGATCATATAATAAGAGACAAACCACAAACAATAGCAACAACAATAATTAAAATACAGTGTCTAGTGGAAATATATAATATAAAACATTAAAAACAAAAGTAAATCTACTACAACTTAATTGATCGCAGTCATCATAATTTAATACAACAATTAAATGCTGTTATACTCCGACAAAGAGTGAAAGGTGAAGGAGATTTAATAAAGTCACATGCCAAAATTGAAAATCATATGGCGAGACACAACCACGGCGTCCGGCGGCAGAAGCTTCATCGGTACCTCCTCAACAACTGCAATAAGTCGGTAATTTTGATTTTTATATACAAATAATTTTCTACATTTAAATTAAAAATAAAAAATTTTATAAAATATAAATAATTTGCTAAGACAAAAAAAAATTGTACTAAATTTGCTAAATCTAAAACGTTTTAAATAAAAATCAAATAATATTTTTCCTACATTAAGATATGTTCCTAAATATGAAATTAAACTAAACTTTACTACATTAAGAAATTTTTTCTAATTATAAATTTAAAATAAATATCAAATATTTTTTTTAGATATGAAATTTGCTAAAATTAAAATTGTGCAAAAATTAAAATTGTACTAGAATTAAAATCTTTCTACTATTAAAAATTTTTCCTAAAAATTAAGAATTTTCCTAAAATTAAATATAGCTACAATTAAAATTGCTAAGAGAAATTTTATTATAGTTAAATGTCGCTAAAATTAATCTAAAATTTAAAACCCTTAAAATGAAGGGTAAATAAAGATTATTATATAACCCAATGTAGAAAACCAAACCAAACCTAATCTTTTAATTTAAGTGGGTTACCTCCAAGTAAGATGGAGTCGAGGTAACATGGTAGGGAGGGCAAAAGGGGCATAACATCCAGTCCCCAATCCCCAAGTAAGTATGAACATCCATCCTTTAGCATCCGTGTTAATTGACAGTTTTTTTAAATCGCACGTGAAAATCTGTAGTGCGGTTTCCCTGGGCCTGAGCAAGACCCCACCCATCCGGCGAGCTAGGCCCCTACGCCAGCACGTGCGACCAGCAAAGGCTCAGGGAAACGGAAGCGGATCTTCCACCAACGCCGCACCATTACAAACATTGCCATATTTTAAAACATAGAGAATATATTTATAATAATAAGTAATCAAATTAGGGATGCCAAACGCAAAAAACCAAATGTCCCAAACATTTTAAATAAAATAATTTCTTATATTTATTTTCTGAAAAACTTCAAATTTTCATCCAAAAAAAATTGTGAAAATTTATATATAAATAACATTCTCATCAAATTGCGTTTATTTATGTAACAATTTTTATGTTCGCAATTCTTAAATATCATTTGAGGTTTTCTAAAATTCATTGAATTTAAATTAACGTTTTCTGTATGCGATTCTGTAAATTTCAACGATCCGACAATCGCAAAATATATCGACAGCTATTGTTGTTTGCACTGAGGATTAAGTAATTCACTAAGTACATACATCTTAACGACAGTCGACAAATCTATTTTTCTATTTATTTAAATTGTAAACGAGTGGCATATCTGTCAAAATAAGCGAAAAACACAAAGAAGAATAGAAAAAAACAAATTACTTCCTGTTTGACAGGATGATTTTATGTTTATGTTTAATATCTTCATTTTTTACTAATATTTCTGTGTATTTATTTGGAAATGAAATAATGAATTGAATATGCTATTTAATTTTTTTATTTATGTAAAAAAGTTTTTTAATAAAAGCTAAATATTTTCACTATTTTATGATTTTTATTTATTTATGACGACATTTCAACCTAAAAATTTAAGTTTTTATCGATTGAATAAACAACACAAAAATGGTTGTCGTTTAGATAACAACAACAGCTGACTTTAACAATAGCGTTTATCGTTTAAAATTTTTAGTAATAATTTTGTAATTTTCTTTTTTTTAACGATTCGACTATCGTTAAAATAAGTTACTTAATCGCTGTACTGAAAAGTTATTAATTTCTCCTGAATGGCAATATTTTTATACCCTCCACTCCAGTGTGCAGAGGGTATATATAAGTTTGTCATTCCGTTTGTAATAATTAGAAAAAAAATTTGGACCCCATAAAATATATATATTTGTGATCCTTATAACAACCGGAGTTGATATAGCGATGTCCGTCTGTCCGTCTGTGGAAATCACGATGACGGCATCAATCGGGCAGCTAGGGTGCTCGTTGGCATAAAAAATGATTCACTAACATCCTGAAAAGTTTGCTATTTAAAATCGTCCAAATCGGTCGATTAGGGCCCGAGATTTGAATGAAGAACTAAAAAAAGTCTTGAAAAAAAATAATTTTCTATGTTGTTCTTGTCACGATCACGCCCTCAATAGGATAGCTAGGGTGATAATTTTTAGTGAGAATGATTCACCAAATTCATGGGAAGATTTTTACTTCAAAAATCATTAAAATCGGTGGAACAGGTCCAGGTAAATCTATGAAAAATTAAAAAAAAAATGAAAAACATGATATTTCCATATTGTTCCTGTTGTTATTCTAAATGTTGCATTGTTGTCATAGCTGGACTTGTTGTTTTTGTGGTCGTTGTGGTAATAATATAATAAAAACAAACCCTTTGTACATTTTTTTGTGAACTCTGGTAGAAAATTTTAAAAGTTTCCATTGTTTTGGCATCACTAAAAAAATTTGTTAGATCATTTCTGTCATTGCCACGAGCCTGCATGCAAAATTTCAGATCGATTGGCTCACGGGAAAGGGGCTAAAAATCGATCCAAAATTTTGTCGACAAGCAGACACTACCAGTTAATATAAAGGCAGTAAATAAAGGGAGTAAAAGTTCACCAATAATTTAAAAAACAAATTTTTATGTATTAATTTATTTAAAGAAAAAAGTAATTAAATGAAATAGTAATAATAATAAAAAAAAAAATATACAATACAAAAAAAAATAATATATAAATAAAATAAAATAAAGATAAATGCATTCATAGCATTATAATACATATAAAAGGTCAATGTTTTCTAACCGTAACCGTAACGAGTCAGTTGTTTTTTTTACATGAAAATAATTTAAAACAGTTACCGAACGTAACCGGAACGTTCCAATACTTTTCATGTGAAAAAAAGGCTGACACGTTACGTAGCAGTTACATGTCGCTAACTTGTTCTTTACACAGGCTACTGCTTTTGCAGCCAACTTCAAGTCTATTTATATAGTTTCGTAAGCATAACTGATAAAATTGTTTCTATTATTTTTTGCTGTAAGTAATAAATTATAAATATACTGAATTTGCAAACTAAAATGGATACATATATTGGAGGTGCTTTAATACAAAAGAGTTAACGAAACAAAATCAAAAAAAAAAAAACAACTCTACAACATCAACAATGGCAGTCATATGTTCTTCAAATAGAAAAAAAAACTGCAAGTGTGTTTTGTTGGCTACAAAACAAAAATAGTGTTGACAATATAACAAAATATGTAAAAGAAGTTATTGCTATGAAATATTTTATTTTGTTTAAAAAAAAAATCGCAAAATGAAAGGCTATAATTCCATTAATAATCAAAAGGCGTTAAACTAATTTATTTATTTTTACGTTGTACTGATGCATTTTAAATAAGTAAAAGTAATTGTATATTTAAATAAAAATGCATTTGTATTATATGTTGCTGTCGTATTCAGAAAAATCAAGTAGCTGACTATACGACTACAAATGCTGCTGCCAGCAGTCGTCTATGTGTTTCATTCATGATGTTGCATTTTTTTGCGAGCAATACTTACATATATTCTAAATAAAGAAATAATAGTTCTTTTCATACTGCGAAATCTATACAAATATATGTACAAATACTATATGTCAAATTTCAAATTTGCAATAATTGATACATTTTTGAAAGAAAATTGTATAATATGAAATGTCTTTAATTTATTTCATAGAAAACAATTTTTTGAGGTGCGTGGATTTTCCATATTTACTGTTTTACTATTTTCGTAATGAGGTTAAATGAGTTAAAAAGAATTTAAAATATTTGAAAATATTAGGTGAGGATCCTCAAGATGTAATATACGATCGGTCTAAAACTTTTCACTTAGAGCCACAGTTAAATTCGAAACAACAAAAACCCATATATTTTGTGCATAAAGTTTAATATTAAATGTGCTTTTCTAAAATGCCTATATATTTTTTCTCATTCATTTCTGACCATCTTCAATGTAAATTTACCAAAGTTTTTTTTATTGCAATATGTATATAAAACTTAAAAATTTAATATTTTTTATTGTGTATTAACTTATTATTCTGCGATTTTCATTACATCACAAAATGTTACAAATTGGCACTACTGTTTCAAAAACAGAAAACTTCTAAATCAGTTGAAAACAGTTGATCTGTAAAACTGTGTGTGAAATTGTGTCAAATAAAATTACAAATATTAATAAATATAATAATACATATATATATATTTTATTAATTTTGTTAAGAATTAGCACAAAATTGATTTTCCATTTTGCATTTCATTTATAAAGAATTCTGCCATATTTTGTTAAAGGGAAAATCCATTTTTGTTATATTAAAAAAAAACAGACTTGCATTTAATTTTTCCGTGACAGCCTCAATAATTGCGTAGATGCCACCACAATATTTTTTGTAATTAAAACAGTTGATCTGTAAAAATGTGTGTGAAATTGTGTCAAATAAAATTACAAATATTAATAAATATAATAATACATATAAATATATTTTATTAATTTTGTTAAGAATTAGCACAAAATTGATTTTCCATTTTGCATTTCATTTATAAAGAATTCTGCCATATTTTGTTAAAGGGAAAATCCATTTTTGTTATATTAAAAAAAACAGACTTGCATTTAATTTTTCCGTGACTGCCTCAATAATTGCGTAGATGCCACCACAATATTTTTTCTAATTAAATATTAACCAATATCTAACTAGAATTATGATTTATTCTGACTAAAAAGTTCCAATTAAAAGTTATTCATCCCAATTATGAATATTCTCAAGGAATTTCTTTCTCACGGAAAATACATTTCTCGAGGAAAAATTCCTCCAATTATAAATTCCGCGTGAACAAAAAATGATTAACTGGCATCATCGAATTTCGAAGCCACTTGCTTTGCTTATTGACAATTTATTTTCTATTTTTTGTGTGTGTGCAAACGACCCTACAATAAATGTCCCAATAAACATTTTTGTTTGCTATCAACTTGAGGTGCATTTGAGATCAAATACATTTCTCAAATCTCCAACGTTAATTCTCAAATGCCCTCAATAGTTCGAATATAGTCTTCTCAACTTAAAAGGCACATTTTTTATATGGCGATTTTCATAGTTATCAAATTGAGAAATTTGTGATTCTCAACTTGATAGCAAAGAAATATTTCCAATCGGTATCAAATGGAAGGTACGGAATTGCCATATTAAAAAATATTATACTAATTTTAGAAATGAAAACAATGTACTTTTTTTAATGTTTCAATTTAATTTCATTATATATTTAACTTTACTATGTACATATTTAACATTAAATGTACATATTATGTACATTTTTTAAAATCTAGAATTAAAAATAAATGAATTAATTAGTTGTACATTTTTTGAAAAATTCGACAAAAAGCAGAAATAATTAAAAATATATCAATGATTTATTTGTACTTTTTTGGCATTTTTTAATTTAATTTATTATTTATGACATATTTAAATAATATCTCAGACTTAACACAAATCGTATTCAAGTTGAAAAAATGTTTGGTCTCAAGTGGAGAAAAGTGTTGGATATCCAATTGAGAGTAAAAATGTTTCTCAAAGATTGGAAAAAATGTTAAGTCTCAACTTGATGTCAAGTTGAAAGCAAACAAGGAGAAAAATTGTTCAACCCAAGTTGAGAATTACATTTGACATCAATTTAAGAACTTAACTTTTCTCCAACATTGGAGAACTAATATTTCAATGCATACTGGGGAATGACCGAAACTAACACATAAACAGTTTTTTCCTATTTGAAAAACATATGACTGTCATTGTTGCTGTTGTAGAGTTGTTATACCCTCCACTCCAGTGTGTAGAGGGTATATATAAGTTTGTCATTCCGTTTGTAATAATTAGAAAAAAATTTTGGACCCCATAAAATTTATATATTTGTGATCCTTATAACAACCGGAGTTGATATAGCGATGTCCGTCTGTCCGTCTGTCCGTCTGTGGAAATCACGATGACGGCGTCAATCCGGCAGCTAGGGTACTCGTTGACATAAAAATGATTCACTAACATCCTGATAAGTTTGCTATTTAAAAACGTCCAAATCGGTCGATTAGGGCCCGAGATTTGAATGAAGAACTAAAAAAGTCTTGAAAAAAAAACAATTTTCTATGTTGTTCTTGTCACGATCACGCCCTCAATAGTGCAGCTACAGTGATCATTTTTAGTGAGAATGATTCACCAAATTCATGGAAAGATTTCTACTTCAAAAATCATTAAAATCGGTAGAACAGGTCCAGGGAAATCTCTGAAAAAGTAAAAAAAAATTAAAAACATGATATTTCTATATTGTTCTTGTTGTTATTCTAAATGTTGCATTGTTTTCATAGCTGGACTTGTTGTTTTTGTGGTCGTTATGGTAATAATATAACAAAAACAAACCCTTTGTACATTTTTTTATCAACTCTGGTAGAAAAATTTAAAAGTTTCCATCACTAAAAAAATATGTTAGATCATTTCTGTCATTGCCACAAGCCTGCCTGCAAAATTTCACGATTGGGTCACGGGAAAGTGGTTAAAATCGATCCAAAATTTTTTCGACAAGCAGACACTACGAGTTAATATAAAGGGAGTAAAAATTCACCAACATCTAAATCAAATAATGCTAAAATACCTAGTTGTTAATAAAAAAAAACAATTGGGCAATTCACAATGGGTAATGTATCGTTGTATCTGTTGTATCGTGTATCACTTTACAATAGTGTAAAATTGTTGTTGGTAATTTTCACTGAAAAATCTGATACACGATCCAACTTCATTTGCTATGTTTAGTAAATGTTGTATATTGTATCATAACATATCAGTTCCAAGTGAATGGCAGTTTTTATGAAAAAGAAAAAACAAATACATAGAATATTATCAGCATAAATAATTATAAAATAAAATATGGCTAATAATGCAAATAACGCAAATACATCGATAAGTTTATTTATATAAAAATTAATGTTTATATTTTTAGTATGTATTTTCTCTTTCAGTACCAACCAAAACATTTAACATTTTTTTTTTTTCATTATAAATTAAAATGCAAGAGGTACGTAACTAAAACTCCAGGGTATATCTCACGACCAAAAAGCAAACACTGACAAGTGTTTTCTCTTATACAAAATAGCAGAAGCGACGAAGCGATCTTTCCTCGTTGGATCGAAAATTACTAAAGAAAGCGTTTTACAATATGAAAATACAACTGAGTGTTCACAACAAATGATTCTATTGTGTATTTCAATACAACATACAATATACAACACCTGTTGTGAATTGCCCAAATGTAAATTTAGCAAAAAAATTTATGTATTAATTTATTTAAAGAGAAAAACACAAAAGTAACGTTTGATGTTGTATTTTTTGTGTGTAATATTTAAATATACATACATACGCTTATTAAACAATAAAAAAAATGTACATATATTATATATATGTATGTATGTATATTCATAGTAACTGCATGTTAGAAATAAATCGGTTATTTTATTTACATAAAATTCTGCAGTATTTTGTTGTGGGGAAAATACATTTCTTTTGTATTAACAGAGTGTCACTTCATTTTGCTCAGCGTGACTACGCCACAGTAGATGCCGCCATAATTTTTGTTTGTTCTAATTAGCTTTGCAATAGTTATTTCTATTTTAACATGAATGTTAATATTTTCAACTAGATATCATACAGAACAATGTTAAGAGTATACACGGGTTGGTCTCTTATTTCATACGTTTTTTCATTATTCTTTTACAAATATGAACATAAGTTTGGCATATTACCCACCAATCTCACATCACACAGCAAGTTCGAAAAACTCAATACACTCACATTTTTTTTTACTAATACACACACATTTTCCGCAGTGGTCACACTAATGGCACCAAATTTTTCGTGCGAGTAGTGGCAGACACTAACGATGATTAATGTTACCCTGTTATAAATTTAATGCAAATTTACTGGATTCTGTAAAATTGTAATTAAAGTTTTAACTTGTTAAATCTATTATAATGATTTATTTTTTGAAATGCGCATACAAAAACGCAAGTTTGTTAATTATAGAGCATAAATATTATTAACTATTATTAAAATAATACTAATAATAATAAATGTAAACATTTTCCCTCAAACATGTGCCTGTATAATAAACTTGGTAACTCTACTTAAAATAAAATAAGATAGAGAAGTATACAAATTTTTTCAAGTTTACGCTTCGACAACATTTTAAAAATGAGATTGCAGTCAGATGTTTGAGCATAAAATTTAATGGCGATGGATTCCACTAATTCGAACAATTTTTCGTTGATAATACGTACACAACGATTTTACAATTTCAGTGTGATGTGAGATTGGGGGGTTAACTTTTTGTTGTCTTTACAAAATAGAGTTACCGAGTTCGTCAATGAGTTTTTTGCTTACAAAACAGTTCTACATAGTTATATAGAATTATTATTCTGCTTTACCTATAAAATATCTGATTGCGATTACATCTAATTTTTAAAAATTGTTTATAATTAATAAAGCATTATTATTCACATAAATACAAAATTTCACTTTTTAAATTTTCCATTCAAATTTAAGAAAATATCAATTATAATAAAAACTGAAAATAAAATTTCCAATTATAAATTAGAAAATATTAATTGAGTTTCAGAAAATCATATCAAAACGTCGGAAATAATAATTTTAAATTTAGAAATATCTTTACATTTAAAAATGTTTACATTTAAAAAAAATATTGCCATTCAGGAGATATTAATAACTTTTCAGTACCGCGATTCAGTAACTTCTTTGAACGATAGTCGAATTGTAAAAAAAAAGAAAATTGCAAAATTATCAGTAAAATTTTGAAACGATATTCGCTATTGTTAAAGTCAGCTGTTGTTGTTATCTAAACGACAACCATTTTTGTGTTGTTTATCCAATCGATAAAAACTTAAATTTTTAGGTTGAAATGTCGTCATACATAAATAAAAATCATGAAATAGTGAAAATATTTTGCTTTAATTAAAAAACTTGTAACGACGTGTTTTCCACCTTTAGCCGGGGTAGACTCAGTGGGGATTCCGCGGGTCGTTGACAGAAATAAAATGTTGGTACACAGATATTCACGTTATAAAACAGAATTCAATTTTTGTTTATTGTTTGAATATATAATTTGTGTAACAATATAAATTTTTTTTATTAATACAAAAAAAACGTATTAAGTAATTTAACAGACGATAGGTGTCCAGGGTAGTTGCTTGAGTACTCATGTACCCCGTATATTTATTCTTAGACACGAGATTCCCAACGTATCGCTGGCGAGCCCAACCCATACGGTTGGAATCCCGTTTCCGAACTTCTGGCGCTGTGGAGGTTAATATCCCCGTGTCTTAGCTTTGGGTTAAAGAGTTTTCCCCGCATCGTTGGCGAGCCCAACCCATGCGTTGAAAACCATTTCTTATCCCAAAACCACAGATGTAGGTGACTATTAACTCTCAGACAACAATCTTTCCCGCATCATTGGCAAGCCCAACCCATGCGTTAAAAATCGTCTTCTGTCCAGTGAATGTCAGTCTATTTGAATATTAATATACGTAGTATATTTCTACTCAAATTAATATACTAGAATATCGCAGTGATTAATTTACCCGTACGACACGCTGGCTACCACAAGACTGACTGATTTCTTCTTGTGTTTGCCCTTTTATACACGACAGCTTCATCAAAAAAATATGACGCCACAAACGACGCTTACCCATCGACCAATCAAAACGATGTTGACGTGTTGGTTGCTTGTTGGTGGTCGTTTGATGGCTAGCTGTTGTTCTTTTGTATAAATACAACCATAGGGGTTGTGTACAGAAATTCGTTACAACAGGGCATCACGGCAGTCAATCGGGTGGTCAATGTATTACAATTTACTTAAATAAGAAATAATATATTATAAATGAAACATAATGTTCACGATCAAAATTAATTATTTTAAAGGGAGAATATATGAATAGCAACTTAATTAATAGGAATAGTATGTAAAAATGGAACATAAAAGTTCATAGATGGATACAACTAATTGGAAATTAAATTAATTTTTAGTGTAAAGATAGGGTATATGAATATAATATTAATTAATAGGATGTAAAGGTATTACAATTTAATTGGCACTTAATAAGCAATAATATGTATAGGTACATAAAATGAAACATAATATTCGCGATCAAAATTAATTAATTCAAAGGGGGAATATGTGAATATAAAGTTATTTAATAGGAATATTATGTAGAAATGGAATATGAAAAGTCCATAGATGGATATAATTAATTAGTAGGCGTTCAATTATATTACTATAGAGGGGTGGTCATGTTATAAATAAAGTATAAAGTATAGTTTCTAAAGTGAAGGGTATGAATATATTTGTATCTTACGAACCAATGGGGTTTTGTTGTCTGGTCATCTTCTGTTAGGTGTGGGCCAAAACGATGGAAGACTTCGGTCCTCACACATCCTCCCTTCTTCGGATAGCTGGAACTGGAACTGATTGTTGTATGGTGGCTGGTAAGGTGGTGGTGTTATTGTGATGTTAATTTACAGGCGTCGGATTTTTATGACCCCAGAAGCCTGGATGTGGATTCGAAATTTTCCCAGGTGGGGTAATAGTACGATTTCTCGTCTTCGTCTCATCTGTCGGGAGCGGATAAGGTGAATTCTCGGGATGAGGAGGGCAATCACGTCTGGTGGGATGCCTTCCGCGTCTATTTCGACATTTGGGGCCCCTGATGTACGCCGTTGATTTTGTTCTAGCACCCATCTTTCAACATCGGTGCGAGGGGAACCGGTGGATGTTTGGGTGTCCCCTCCGTGTGCCGCGAGATATGATGGAGTGCCTTGGTGATTAACATTTATCGCACTTGATGTGTCTACTGACGGTGGTTGCACCTCTGATGTCTTCGACGGCTGATTAGGTGATGTGGATGCCGGGTTGGTAAATGGTCTACCCGGTGCGTCTACTGACGGTGGTTGCACCTCTGATGTCTTGGACGGCTGGTTTGATGATGTGGGTGAAGTGGTCACCGGTGGTTTATCGGTGTCTGCCTTTTCTGACAAGGACATGGTGTCGAAGGATCGGGTGGTTTCATCCAATTCACTCACGGTCGGGTTGTCAGGAGGACTGCGGTCGATTTGGCTGCGGAGATACATCGGAATCGTCGGTGTTCGTGGTAGTGAGGATGAATGCATGTGGCCCCTTTGGCCCTCGTCAGAACTTGGCGAGCTCAGATTGATTGGCGCTATGCCGTCCCAGTAGGCGGGGGTGGTTGCCCAATCGGCAGTTGGTGGCTCCATGGGGAGTGTGTGTTTGCGTTTGGGCGAGGCGTCGGGATGTCCCTTGATGGCGGGGAGCGGTGTTCGCTTGGTGAGATATCGGTAACGGATGGTACCCTCGACTAGGGTGAGGTTACCGAATACCGGCCTCTCGTGCTCCCGGGACTCAAATGCCAGCATTACCCGTTTCGGGGGTTGGTCCTCTATATCGGAAATTGTCTGGGTTGAGGTGTCCGAGGTGGCAGATGATAGCTCAATGGGTGACGCGGCTCTCGAGGGCGAGGATGCTACTGGAGGTGGTGGGGATGAGGATGACCGATCTGGTGTGTCGACTGGTGGGTTCATATCATCGGTGGCAAGTGGTTCGGGTAGACCCGGCCCGTTGTCTGGCACTTGTTCAGCTGGGAAATTCCCCTCGGTAATATCTTCTATTGATGCTGGGAGAGGTCCAGCCTGTTGCTGGTCGTTCCCCTGGGGCTCGTCAAAATCGTCAAAATCGAGTGGTGGTGATTCGGGGTTTATCTCATTTTCAATATCAATGAACCAAGGTGGGCTCGGTGGTGGAGTGGCGGCGTTATTGGATTGAGACTCCCCGCCGGTTTCCTCTGCATTCGGAGGGGTAGGACTATCTTCCTCACTCGATATTTCTTCGACACTCGGGTCGTATAATGATCGGCCACTTGGTAATAAAATAAAATGAGGTGGCGTCGGGATATCGTCTAGATTATCACCAATATTTTGGACAGAGTTGTCACTGGACACTGAGAGGGTGGTGCTGGGTGGCCACTGGTGGGTAGATGATGCCAATGGTAGCGGGCTGACGATGGCTGTAATGGGGACTGGGCGCGGTAGTTCCGTCAATGGTAGATGCTTACGATTTGGCAATAGTTGCGCCTCTCGTGCTCTAGTGGAGGTGGTGGGCCCATCGGGTACTGGCTGAGAGGTTACCGGTACGGATTCTGGTGAATCACTTGGAAGGTTGGGCACGTTCGTGTGTGTATCAGAGCTGGGCGTTTGTAGTTGTACTGGGCGTACGATACATCGCATGGCCACCTCCGGCTGTGTCCGCCGTCGGCGGCTATGGAGAGGTAACACGTCTTCAAGAAGGATGGTGCGCCTACCCTGCGCCTGTTCTTCCAGTAATCGTCTGCGGAACTTCTCCTTCGACATCTGGTATTTGTCGTCGGACATCTTAGTTTGGGTTTTGTTGTTTTCTGGCTTATGTTGACAAATTTTATTTATCGATATTCTTCAGGGGATTTCTGGTCGTTGGCTAAGGATGATAAAGAAAGATAAACTATTATTAGAGGAGGCCGGTACTGGAGGGTAGGGTTAGTGGTTATGTTCATCTACGAATGGTTTTATTTCGCTAATATGCGCCGTTCTAATATCATTTTTGTCATCGCCCACGGCTTTGACGATAACCCGTGAAGGCATGGCAATGATTGTGTATGGCCCATTGAATTTTGGGGCCAGCTTGGCCGCGAACTTGTCGACTGCCTTTGATAGTTGGTGTTGTCGTATCAAGACCTTCTGTCCAATAGTGGGTTGCCATGTCCGCCGGCGCAAGTTGTAATGCCTTCGTTGGTCTTGAGCCGCTTTGGAAAGGTTGTTTCTAACGAGCTTAAATATGTCCTTCAACTGCAAGGCCCTGTCCTGGGGATCACATGTGGTTGTCCCTGTGCCTACTGTGACTTCGTCATAAAGGGTTCGTGGTAACCGTGGCTCACGACCTTGGGTTAGGAAGGCAGGGGAGTATCCGGTCGATTCAGAGGAGCTGGTATTCAATGCTAGCATTATTTCTGGTAATACGTCATCCCACATGGTGTGCTGGTTTTTGGCGAATTGAGCAATCATCGTTTTCACGACCCGGTTGGTTCTTTCGGTTGGGTTTTCTTGCGGGGTGTAGGGTGCAGTCAGTTGTCGTTCAACGCCTATTTGCTCGAGGAATTTTTGGAATATCTTACTCGTAAATTGGACCCCATTATCGGTGATGGCTACCTTTGGCACCCCAAACCTGGCAAGGATACGTTCTCGAAACGATTTCACCACACTCTCGGCCGTGGCCTTGCGGAGTGGTATCAGTTCGGTCCATTTAGAAAACCGATCTACGATGACCAGCAGCATGGTGTTACCGTGTGTTGACCTGGGTAGAGGACCCACAAAATCTAAGCATACGGTGGCCCAAGGTTCCTCCGGTATCCGCATCAGCATTTCCCCGGCCGGCTTCTGTTGACTAGCCTTGAAGCGTTGGCATGATGTGCAGTTCCGAACGTACCTACTGGTGTCGCGAAATAAACCGGGCCAATAGTAGCGATTGCAAATACGGCTAATGGTTTTCCGGATGCCTAAGTGCCCAGCGGTCGGATCGTCATGGTCGTAGTACACGTTCGCGTTGGTCCGAACCCACGCAGAGCTTCCATGGGTGACAATCTTCATCGGTATGGTTTCTAGGAAAGTGGCGGTACAAATTTTTATTAATAATAAGAAAATCAGAAAATTTTTGTGGGTTGTCTTGGATCTCCTTCATTTTCTGATTCAACCATGGACAATTTGAAGGTTTGTCCTCGATGACCATCCGTTGGATTGTTTCCAGTGGTTGTCGGGATAGCGCGTCGGCTATGGTGTTTTGTGCCCCCTTGCGATATTGTACGGTGAAGGTATATTGTTGCAGTTCTAGGGCCCATCGTGCCAGCCGGCCTGTTGGTGTCTCAATCGAGTTGAGCCATTTTAGGGATAGGTGGTCCGTGATGACGGTGAATTGGTACCCCTCCAGGTACATCCTCATTTTACGGATTCCCCACACGATAGCCAGGCACTCCTTCTCAGTGGTGGTATAATTTTTTTCCGCCGAGTTTAGATGTCTGCTGGCATACGCGATGACTCGCTCGACCCCCTCGAGTTGCTGGGTAAGGACTGCCCCGAGGCCGAAATCACTTGCGTCGGTCTGTAGGGTGAACGGTTGGGAAAAATCTGGGCAGGCTAGAACCGGTGCCTCCGTTAGTTTAGTTTTTAAATTGTCGAACGCGCTTTGCTGCTCATCGGCCCATTTGAAGTGTTTCCCTTTCTTAAGTAAAGCGGTTAGAGGTTGGGATATTTTGGAGAAATCAGGTACAAACCGCCGATACCAAGAGGCGACACCTAAGAATCGCCGGACGTCCCGTATATTGGTTGGAGGCTGCATCTCCCGAATGGCTGACACTTTATCTGGATCAGTCCGGATGCCATCACCACACACCACATGGCCCAAATATTTTATCTCCCTTTTGAAGAAGTCACATTTCTCGGGGTTGATTCTTAAATTGGCCATCCTCAACCGTCGGAACACTTCTTCCAGGTGACTCAAGTGATCATTTAGAGTTTGGCTTGTGATGATAATGTCATCTAGGTAGGCGAACGCATGTGGCTCCATTTCAGGCCCTATTACGCTATCCAGTGTCCGTTGGAAAGTTGCTGGGGCGGAGTGTAGGCCAAACGGCATTACTTTCCAGTGGTAGAGGCCCCTTCCGGGGACGATAAATGCGGTGTACTGTTTGCTTGTTTCAGCCATCGGAATCTGCCAGTATCCATTTTCGAGGTCAAGGCAGCTGATATACCGAGCTTCCCTCAGCCGGCCCAATATGTGATTTATACGAGGCAGTGGATATGCATCAGGGACTGATCGAGCATTCAGCTGCCGAAAATCCATGCATAGCCGCCAAGAACCATTTTTCTTTTTCGCCAAGGTTATGGGGAAGCTATATGGGCTCTTAGATGGCTCGATACAACCCTTAGCTAACAGATTATTTTTCTCGGCATCGATGATGGATTGCATGGCCGGATTTCGGGTGGTGTAACGAATTTTAATTGGTCGATCGTCCCTCATATATATGTGATGTTTGCTAATCTTCGTGGGGCCTTTCACTCCCTTGAACTTGTGTAGTTCCTTCTCGAGGAATCGGTCAACTCTGATTTGTTCGTCGGCACTAAGATTAAGGGAATTTTGGTTAGACAAATTAGCACTAGTTTCACTTACCGCACTTGGCACACTCGTCGGAGGGATGGGTGGCGCTGAATTGGTGGAGGCTTCATCAGAGGACCGTTCGTGCACTACCATGCATTGTCGATCCGGGACGGGTGGACGCTCATTCATGTGTAGCGATAATTTCCCGAAAGATATAGTTGTGTTACATCGTCGCAGCAGGTTCAGCCCGATGATCATGTCTTCGATGGCGTCCGGCATGATTAAGAATGTAACTAGCCCAATGTTCCGGTCAGTCCATACCTCGCATTCGACCGCATTTCGAATAATATTTGTTGAACCGTCGGCCAGCACTACTTCGAGTTCCTGCGGTTTTCGTGGATGGTTTCGGAAAATGGTTTCTGCCAACTCGTTGCTAATATAATTACTCGTGGCCCCGGTGTCGATGGTTGCCAGAAGGGTGTGATCCCCAAATTTGACCTCGGAGCTGAGTCGGTTTTCGCTGCACCCCAGGTTGAGTATTTTCAGAGGTGTTTGATGTTGGTACCTGTCGTTAGTGGGAACGTTTCTTCGTCTGGGCATCGATCTGTGGTGGTGATCTACCATCATTCGGTGCTGCTCTTGTCGACCATTTTGGGGGTTGTTATGGTTAGGTATACTCTCTAAGTCATCCGCTAGCGCCAGCAGTTCTGTCAAATTAGTGAAATCTCGTCGACGGATGTACCAGAGATAGTTGGGGTGTGAATTTCGAAATATACGCTCCAACTGTTGGGTCTCCGTCATATCGGTGTGTCGCATTAGGTTTTGGAGGGATAGTACATAGTCCTTGAATGGTTCGCGGGGGCGTTGACATCTCCGCCTAATGTCATCTTCTAGCTTCTCGAAAAATCGTGCAGGCAGGAAGAAAGTTAGGAAATCGGCCTTGAACGTTCCCCAGGAGTTCCAATTTTTGTTGTTGCTTCGGAACCATATGAGGGCACGATCTTTTAAAAATTCCGGCATGGTGCTAGGTAGGAATGATTTTTGGACACCGTACATGTCGGCCATTTCCTCGATTCGCTCCATAAATAGTAGTGGCTCTTTCCCACCATCGTATCGGATGCCCCATTTGCGTACACAGTCTATCACATTTATCAATTGTAGATTGTTTCGTTCTGGTGATTGGAGATCTTCTACCGGTCGGCTGGGTGCCATTTTGTCGTGATTGACGGCCTTGGTAGGATTTTGGTCGCGATTGGTTGGGCAAGGTCCGGGGATTGAGGTGCCGTGTTCAGATTTGTCTGGACTGCTTTCCCCAGCGATGGTGATTTTGGGTACTTTTATTGAAGCTGGCGTGCCCGGAGTATATTTTTCCTGCAGTTCCATCAGTCTTTTCAGGCGGTCGGGGGAGTGTTCACTGCCGATGAACTGGGCCAATTGTTTCCGCATGTCCTCCACGCCGCTGACAGGGGTGAGGTTGAATTCGGCTAGGCACGACAGTAGTTCGTCCTTACGGAGCGAGTAGGCCCACGAGACTCTGGACATGGTGGCGACTACAGAAAGTGGTTGGGGAGAAATTAGAGGTTTTTAAGGCGGAATGAAAATAAAATTTGGTGTTAATAAATGTGATCCTTTTATTTTACTAAATATTTAAAATTCTGTGGTACATAAATCGTGAGAATTATTTAAAGTGAAACAGTTGATTGTCTTCCATAAAATAATCAGATAACTTAAACCATTTAACACATGTGTTCCGGTGATAGCATGTGTTTTCCTTGACTCATGTTTCTTATTTTATCGTCAATTCGTTGGTTCACACTTGCACACTTCACAAAAGTTGTTTTTTTTTTTGGCAGGTTTTATTTTTTTCACATTTATAGTCACTTTTGTGTATTCTATACAACAATACTTTTAATTTTTGTAGATATACGTTTAGTTCTCTTTTTTTTTTTTTTAACCATAAATTTTCCGTTTAATTTACTTTACTCAACGTTTTTTTTTTTTTCCACGTTATAAATAATAGTCATTTCAAATCCGTTAATATATATTTATTAATATTTGCTTTCTGTTCCGAATTGTTTTTCAGAATAGTCCCTGCTCGGGCGCCACTGTAACGACGTGTTTTCCACCTTTAGCCGGGGTAGACTCAGTGGGGATTCCGCGGGTCGTTGACAGAAATAAAATGTTGGTACACAGATATTCACGTTATAAAACAGAATTCAATTTTTGTTTATTGTTTGAATATATAATTTGTGTAACAATATAAATTTTTTTTATTAATACAAAAAAAACGTATTAAGTAATTTAACAGACGATAGGTGTCCAGGGTAGTTGCTTGAGTACTCATGTACCCCGTATATTTATTCTTAGACACGAGATTCCCAACGTATCGCTGGCGAGCCCAACCCATACGGTTGGAATCCCGTTTCCGAACTTCTGGCGCTGTGGAGGTTAATATCCCCGTGTCTTAGCTTTGGGTTAAAGAGTTTTCCCCGCATCGTTGGCGAGCCCAACCCATGCGTTGAAAACCATTTCTTATCCCAAAACCACAGATGTAGGTGACTATTAACTCTCAGACAACAATCTTTCCCGCATCATTGGCAAGCCCAACCCATGCGTTAAAAATCGTCTTCTGTCCAGTGAATGTCAGTCTATTTGAATATTAATATACGTAGTATATTTCTACTCAAATTAATATACTAGAATATCGCAGTGATTAATTTACCCGTACGACACGCTAGCTACCACAAGACTGACTGATTTCTTCTTGTGTTTGCCCTTTTATACACGACAGCTTCATCAAAAAAATATGACGCCACAAACGACGCTTACCCATCGACCAATCAAAACGATGTTGACGTGTTGGTTGCTTGTTGGTGGTCGTTTGATGGCTAGCTGTTGTTCTTTTGTATAAATACAACCATAGGGGTTGTGTACAGAAATTCGTTACAACAGGGCATCACGGCAGTCAATCGGGTGGTCACAATAATAATTTAAATGTATTACAATTTACTTAAATAAGAAATAATATATTATAAATGAAACATAATGTTCACGATCAAAATTAATTATTTTAAAGGGAGAATATATGAATAGCAACTTAATTAATAGGAATAGTATGTAAAAATGGAACATAAAAGTTCATAGATGGATACAACTAATTGGAAATTAAATTAATTTTTAGTGTAAAGATAGGGTATATGAATATAATATTAATTAATAGGATGTAAAGGTATTACAATTTAATTGGCACTTAATAAGCAATAATATGTATAGGTACATAAAATGAAACATAATATTCGCGATCAAAATTAATTAATTCAAAGGGGGAATATGTGAATATAAAGTTATTTAATAGGAATATTATGTAGAAATGGAATATGAAAAGTCCATAGATGGATATAATTAATTAGTAGGCGTTCAATTATATTACTATAGAGGGGTGGTCATGTTATAAATAAAGTATAAAGTATAGTTTCTAAAGTGAAGGGTATGAATATATTTGTATCTTACGAACCAATGGGGTTTTGTTGTCTGGTCATCTTCTGTTAGGTGTGGGCCAAAACGATGGAAGACTTTGGTCCTCACAAACTTTTTTATATAAATAAAAAAAATAAATAGCATATTCAATTCATTATTTCATTTTCAAATAAATAAACAGAAATATTAGTAAAAAAAATAAAGATATTAAACATAAACATAAAATCATCCTGTCAAACACGAAGTAATTTGTTTTTTTCTATTCTTTGTGTTTTTCGCTTATTTTGACAGAGATGCCACTCCTTTACAATTTAAATAAATAGAAAAACAGATTTGTCGATATTAATTTAAATTCAATGAATTTAAGAAAACCTCAAATGATATTTAAGAATTGCTAACATAAAAATTGTTACATAAGTAAACGTAATTTTATGAGAATGTTATTTTTTATATATAAATTTTCACAATTTTTTTTGGATGAAAATTTGAAGTTTTTCAGAAAATAAAGATAACATTAAATTATTTTATTTAAAATGTTTGGGACTTTTCGTTTTTTGCGTTTTTCATCCCTAATTTGATTATTTATTATTATAAATTTATTCTCTATGTTTTCAAAATATGGCAATATTTTAAAAAAAAAGTTGAGAGAGCTTTTTTTTTGGTTATTATTTTGTTACTCCATCCGAACTATATGGCCACAATGAAGAAATATTTGGCCAGTTAAAAGAAACTATACAGCCATCTCCAATTAGCACGATTTAATGCATATAGCCACTCTACACAACCATTACCTTTGTAATGGAGATTAGGGCGAGCTATTTAATTAGCAAAAACTAAATTAAACGAGAAGTTATGTCATATAACCGGAAACGCATGCATATAGGTATATAACCAAAATGCATGCCGATCAGCAACCACGATAACCAAAAAGCAAACACCGAAATAAATCCGAAATAATAGAAAAGAAGAAAACCAACCCAAAGAATTTGCTGAAATAATTTGGTATTAAGTTTAACAAATTGTTTACTTTTTCATTTACATTTATTATCAAGACTCAAACCGAGGTGGAGGGTATCAAAGATTCGGCACAGCCGAATTTAACACTCTTACTTGTTTTAAATGTAAACATTTTTTAAATGTAAACATATTTGGTGTTTTTTTTTATTTTGGAATTTCAATTTGTGTTTAACGAATAAAATTTATATATTAAAGATGCAATTGAAGTCCTCTAAATTTAAAATTATTATTTCCGACGTTTTGATATGATTTTCTGAAATTCAATTAACATTTTCTAATTTATAATTGGAAATTTTAATTCCAGTTTTTAGAATTGATATTTTCTTAAATTTAAATGGAAAATTTAAAAAGTGAAATTTTGTATTTATGTGAATAATAATGCTTTAGTAATTATAAAAAATTTTTAAAAATTAGATGTATTCGCAATCAGATATTTTGTAGGTAAAGCAGAATAATAGTTCTATATAACTAAGTAGAACTGTTTTAAAGAAAAAAAACTCATTGATGAACTCGGTAACTCTATTTTATAAAGACAACATGCCAAACTTATGTTCATATTTGTAAAAGAATAATGAAAAAACGTATGAAATAAAAAACCAGCCCGTGTATACTCTTAACATTGTTCTGTATGATATCTAGTTGAAAATATTGACATTCATGTTAAAATAGAAATAACTATTGCAAAGCTAATTAGAACAAAAATTGTGGCGCCATCTACTGTGACATAGTCACGCTGAGCAAAATGAAGTGACACTCTGTTAATACAAAAGAAATGTATTTTCCCCACACAAAATATTGCAGAAAATTATGTAAATAAAATAACATGCAGTTGTTATGGATATACATATATGGAATATATGTATATTATTTGTATTATTTAATATGTTTATGTATATATATGTAAATATTACACACAAAAATACAACATCAAACGTTATTTTTGTTTTTTTCTCTTTAAATAAATTTATACATAAATTTTTTTTTGCTAAATTTACATTGTTTTTGTTTTATTAACAACTAGGTATTTTAGCATTATTTGCTTTCGATGTTGGTGAATTTTTACTCCCTTTATATTAACTCGTAGTGTCTGCTTTCCCGTGACCCATTCGATCTGAAATTTTGCAGGCAGGCTTGTGGTAATGACAGAAATGATCTAACAAATTTTTTAGTGATGCCAAAACAATGGAAACTTTAAAATTTTTCTACCAGATTTAATAAAAAAAAATGTACAAAGGGTTAGTTTTTATTATATTATTACCACAACGACCACAAAAACAACAAGTTTAGCTATGACAACAACACAACGTTTAGAATAACAACAAGAACAATATAGAAACATCATATTTTTCATTTTTTTTTTACTTTTTCAGAGATTTCCCTGGTTTTAATGATTTTTGAAACAGAAATCTTCCCATGAATTTAGTGAATCATTCTCAATAAAAACGATCACTGTAGTTGCACTATTCAGGGTGTGATTGTGACAAGAACAACATTGAAAATTATATTTTTTCAAGACTTTTTTTAGTTCTTCATTCAAATCTCGGGCCCTAATCGACCTATTTGGACGATTTAAAACAGCGAACTTCTCAGGATGTTAGTGAATCATTTTTTATATCAACGACTACCCTAGCTGCCCGATTGATGCCGTGATCATGATTTCCACAGACGGACAGACGGACATCGCTATATGAACTCCGGATGTTATAAGGATCACAAATATATATATTTTATGGGGCCCAAAATTTTTTTTCAAATTATTACAAACGGAATGACAAACTTATATATACCCTCTGCACACTGGAGTGGAGGGTATAATAAAAATATATCGATAAAGGAAGATGTCTTGGAATTAACAACTTTTTTATAACATTTCCATTGTATTTCAGAAAGTGTCGACAACTTATTGACTTAATTTCAGAACTATAATTTTATTTCAGAATTATCAGTATCAATGTAATAGTTATTGTCATCGCTGACTCACTAAAATGTAATGGTTTATGAACTCGATATAACAAATTAAAATTTGTTTTTATCCCATAGAATATTCTTTAATTTTTCCTACAGATACTTGTGTACTATAAATTGCATCACAAATTATTGAATATTTTTAAAAATTATCAATTGTATATCATGAAAAATAGTTAGAAACCTGCAAAGAAATCATTCATAATACACAATGTATGAAAATTTGCTTATCAGTGAAGCCATTGTGAATGCAATGATTTCTTTGATTTATCTGAAATTCATATGAAGTATGTATAAACAAAAATCAGTACTTTATTTATATATACTAGCAGATTACAGCCCTCGTAATTCGAGCGCAAATTCTAGGAAATTTTATTTTTTCATTAAATAAAGACCTAAAGGTATGCTAATCAATTATTGCCAATTCATAAACCAACACAAAAACAAATAAGAAAATTATAGTCGGTATAGACCGACTATACGATACCCTATACCATGCGTTTAGAGACCCCATCTCTTAGACAAAACTAACTGGATATAAAAAATAAGCATAAACCAAATTTGAGTGGGATTTTTATTAATTTTTTTGGCTGCAGATATGAAAAAGTTCATATCAGATGCTATATATATATGGGGACTAGGCCCAAAAATGGACCGTTCCTGACCATGTTGGGTAAAGTCTCTTGTATTTTGCAAAAATATATACAAACAAAATTTGAGAAGAATCAGTGAAATATTTTTGTTTCTGATAGATTTAAGTGAAGATCGGGAAGCAGCTCTATATGGGGCCTGTGACTAAGAGTTGTCCCATAGGGATCATTTTTGGACCACTCATTAATGGATCTAATAAACGCATACAAACCCAATTTGAGTAAGATCTATATGACAGTTTGGATCTTATGGCAATTTATGTCTATTTCATAGGGGTCATTTGTATGGTGGGCTAGGTCTTAACAAGGACCGATTCCCACCAATTTCAATAGTGTTCATCCTATGGCCGATAGAAGCTTATGTACCAAATTTCATCAAAATATATTCATATTTGCGACCTGCAGTTTGATTAAAAGGTTTACATGGACACACAAACGGACGGACGGACATCGTTAAATCGAGTCAGATAGTGATTCTGATTCGATCGGTATAATAAAAGATGGGTCTAGGTCAAATATTACAAACAGCAGCACAAAGTCATTATACCCAAACAACATAGTGGTAAATGGTATAAAAAAACAAACTCCTTTTTATTACAAACACATTAACAAATTTAATAAACACACCCATAGTATTGTATAATTTTATGTATGTGTTAGTAGCAACTTTAAATGAAATTTACTCAAAGTAAAGGAAAAAATTTTAAAATCTGTAAATCTGCAAATCGGCTAAAAAGAAATACCTTTCAAATAATATACGTTAGGTCAAAATCGGGATAAAACGGTTGTAACTTTAATGAAAGCCAATTCAGGCATTGATTGCGTTTTCCATAAATTCAGCCCGCAATTGACTTCTACCAATCCTTCGGCTATTCCCAATTTCCTCCACAAGTGCTCGCATCATAGCTATGCTATTAATTTTTTTATATAATTTTTCTTTAAAATAAATTTAATTTTGAAATTTCACGCTTGATTATAATGAAACACGATTTATTATTTATTTATTTATTGTATTAAAAATCAAGCAATTAAAAATAAAATATAAACAAACATTAAATATTGAAATAAAGACAAAGCAAACAGGACAATGGGCTTAAATTTATACAGACATTTAAATAACTCTGCTGACTCTTCACTCGAAACATCCCTCAAAGTGGTACGCAACTTAGCACTGAATAAATGGACTAAACTCAATAGAAATTTCCGGTAATGGGCCTTATTGAAATCAGTAGTTTCTTAAAGAAAACAATTTATTATAACACTTAATTATATATAAGAAATTTATAATACAGCTTACCTTTTGAGTGTCCCAGCAAAACCTTGGTAATGATTAGTTATTACCGTTGCATTACTTGGTAATGTTAACCCCATATCTTTTGAATAATTTCAAGCTAAATGTAAGGACTTCCTGATAATGATTTATGTATATACTTACGGGTAATGACCACTATTTGTATTAGTAAAAACTATAAATAATGAGTTAAATTTAATAAAACAAACTATTTCGCGGCGATAGTCATCATTTGACAATAAACGCAGCAAAAGCTGTTAAGTTTTACATTACATTATTTACAACAGATTGTGCGGTGTCAATGTGTTGTTTCTACAGAAAATTACTTTACTCCCTACATGTAACAAATTACTCAAAACCCTTCTTGTTATCTATAAAGTAACTAGTTATTTGTATTAGTACCTAGTAAGGTGCCGGTAAGGCCTTTCCTCCAATGACACCCCCATGTTAAAGTAATGGGTTTTGTAATGGAAATGTAACTACTGAACACTTTTGATTTCTTATTCTAAAGCTCATTACATGTAATGGAAAGTTTTGCTGGGGTTGTGAAATAAGAATTTCGGCCAAAACTGATACACATCATTTCGAAAATTGAAATACTGCTACCTTTGCTTGTACAGAACCGTGTGTGAGATATTGTTATAATACCTCCATAAAACAATTTGTTGAATATTCTGAGATCTTTGTTCTTTTGAAGAAACTAATTTCATTATTGATGTATTTACGGATACTGCACATTCCTTATTATTCTTCATATTATCAACATTATATTCCAGATATGGTAGAATGGCATAAACTAAAACATTCGAACCAAATAATAAAACAAACTCCCGTATCCATGTTATGGCAATAGACTGAAAGATAGATACAAGGATTAATGTAAAATTCTGCAATGAAGATTTTCTTTGTTTTTAGCTAGAATTTTTAATAAAATTTCAGTGCATTACCTTAATAAGTTTGGTGATTGCGCATGTATTACCAATATATTTATAGTGTCTTCCATGCGCATTGAACTAGAATCATTACGAATCGATTTAAGAAACTGTCAGCGTAGTTTCACACATTTGTATTTCTTGTGTATTATCTTCCATCATAAAAAGTCCATAAATAATATCAAATAGATAACCATATTATTTTCAGGTACAGCATTCACAATCGCAATCCAGGCTATAATATATTGTCGCACAATATAATTCTTTACATAAATGCGTTCTTTAAGAAGAGGTATAAAAGCTTCTAGATTGAAAGTTTGTGAAGATTCTATAACAATATTTTTAAGTAAACAATCCAACAGGAATAGGTCGCAAGACGCCAGCAGGAAATAAATCGGAGAAGGGTATAATGGAGGAACATGCCACCAAGTTATACAAGGATCACACGCAAAATACCGGACACGTAAATATTGATCGTTTAAACAATTGAGAATGGGACTAACGAATTCACTGACATATTTTGAAGAGTCCTAAAGAAACAACAAAAATTAACTTGAAGTTTTAATTTAATTAATTACTTACCTTTCCAAAACCTAAACTTGTAGCCGCCAAACCAATTGAACCTCCCTTTCTTTTATTAGAATCCCGAGAGGAGGCAAAGTCATTGGACAACACGTTTGCGCAGTTATTTTTCATATTAAACTCTAAACATTCTGTGTGCTATATCACTTAAATCATTTAAATAATCAGCTTTTTTTTAATATATATATAGAAAGTATTAACTTTATTTATGTCTATATTTCTGTTTATTTTAACAATTTAAGTTAACACTTTAGAATTAACTTCACTGTCCGACAACCAATAATAAATAATACCCGGTAATTCACAAATATTGCTGTTTAACGAAAAAAAATTAAAAAAAAAACAACTCTACAACAGCAACAATGACAGTCATATGTTTTTCAAAAAAAAAAAAAACTGTTTATGTGTTAGTTTCGGTCATTCCCCAGTATGCATTGAAATATTATTTCTCCAATGTTGGAGAAAAGTTAAGTTCTCAAATTGATGTCAAATGTAATTCTCAACTTGGGTTGAACAATTTTTCTCCTTGTTTGCTTTCAACTTGACATCAAGTTGAGACTTAAAATTTTTTCCAATCTTTGAGAAACATTTTTACCCTCTTATTTAAATATGTCATAAATAATAAATTAAATTAAAAAATGCCAAAAAAGTACAAATAATTAATTGATATATTTTTAATTATTTCTGCTTTTTGTCGAATTTTTCAATTTAAATTCTTATTTATGACATATTTAATATAAATATTCAAAAAATGTACAAATAATTAATTCATTTATTTTTAATTCTAGATTTTAAAAAATGTACATAATATGTACATTTAATGTTAAATATGTACATAATAATGTTAAATATATAATGAAATTAAATTGAAACATTAAAAAAAGTTCATTGTTTTCATTTCTAAAATTAGTATAATTTTTTTTAATATGTGACAAACCTTTTTTTGATGAACATAGCGGAAATGGCACGTAGGTGGTCGCTCGACTGTAGCTCGCCGGAAATTGGTGGGGATCTTCTTCCGCTGGTCTGCCAACATTAATTTATTCGTGCCAAAAACTAGACACACAACACTGGACACATCACTGGGTAGAGGATAGCCATTTGTAAACGGACAGACAATCGACAGCTTCATTTGACAGTGTACTTTGACATTCTTCTATAGGATGTAGGTGATGTTTATCCTATTTAGGTTGCCCGCCCCTTATGACATTTTGCAGTCATCCATGACAGTATGTTTGCCTACCAAACTATTCATACTGTCCCTTAGCTTATTTCACCAACTATCCGTTTTTGCTTACATTTCAACCAATAAATTAATTAATTAGCACATTTTGTGATTTTTCTTTATAATTTACATGTTCAAGTTTATTTCAATTTAAAAGTAACAATTATTTGTCTATCTGTACTATATAAATATATAATATATAATCTTGAAACTAAGAAACAGATACAGTAATAAGATGATAGTTAAATTAATTAAACGTTTAAAGCAAAAATCATTTTTGAACTTTCAGCCAATGATTGTTACTTTATACGTTTGTATACCTGTAAGGATTTAGTTAAACTTTACAATAACGACATTTTCTTTACAATAATTTATTATAATTAAATATTAGATTTTATAGTATTCAGCTCGAGATCATTTATTTTATTTAGATTAAGTATTTTAAATTATTTTAGTTATTTTATGTAACTAGAATATATTATGGAATATCATATGCTTTTGATTTATTTTATCTTTATATTATTACTTTATTTGTATATACATTTAATTATTCCTTTTTTTTTTATTTGATTTATCTACCTATCATTTTGTTCTTTACTCATTTATTTTATTATTTATCTTAGTTGTATAAGAAAGATATTATTTATGTATCGTATTATTGTTTTTAGATGGCCAGTTTTATTTGTATTATTTGGTTTATGTTTATGTTATTTATGTTATTTGTATTATTTGGTTTATGTCAATAGTATTGATTCGATTTTAGGAATTTCATACCCATTAATTTAATTTTATTTAATAATTTTTTTTTTTTTTTTTTTTTTGTTGCTTATTGTTTATCGTTATATCTTATTCGTTTAAATCTCACTTTATCTAAATTCATTACTACTATGTGTTTATATATAATTTTTCATTCATATGAGTTCAAATTGAAATTAATAATTAATAAAGTTGAATTCATATACTTAAATATATATATATATATGTATATATATATATATATATATATATATATATATATATATATAGCTTAATCTATTTCCTAACTTTATATATATATTTTTTTGTTTCCTCTTTTTTTTTTAATCTCTATCTAACTTAAAACTATTGTTAATATATTTTCTTATCTTTTATTATGTTTTTATTTAAAAGTAGTTACTACAAACTGTAGACTTCAGTAAGGGACGACTGAAGGTCAATATTTTGTAAAGGAAAAGTATTCGTTTTATTTTGTTTTTCACATTATTACTATTATGTGTTTCAACAGATTATTTAGGTTAGTTTAATAATTAATTTACTTTTCAAAATACTTTAATTTCAAATGTCAAAATGCTTAAATTTAACACGGTAAAAAAAATTAGACTTAATACAAGAATTTTAAACTCTTTGCTTTGTACTATCGGAAAGTCAACTGAAGGTCAGATGTCTGAGTTACTGTTAACGGTTTTTTTTTTTTTTTTATATATATATATATACATGTTTTTCTAATGATATTTTTTTTTTTGTTTTCAGTTTTTAATAGTTTTCTTTTTTGGTTTTACATACGTTTTGAAATGTTCACCTGGTCACCTTTTTCTTGCCAGTCAATTTACGTGATTTGGGTAGGTTGCTGTCAGTGGTGCTATAATTGGTTGTTAATGGGGGGTTATTGTCTGCGGTTTGTTGGCTTTTGTGTTATAAACACGCCTTTAGCCGGTCTTTTAACAACCAGGTGTCTCGGTATTTCGTACCGCCGTCTTTTTACATTGTAGTTATCAAACTTTAATGTATATTAAATAATGTTGTGTGTGTTTGGTGTTTTAACTTAAATAAATGTGTGGTGGTCTTTAATAATTGTGTGTTTGTTTAAAAATATTTTGTGTATTAAATAATTTTTGTGTTTTAAGTAATTAAAGTTTTTTTGTTGTTTTTTTTTTCAATTTATATAGTTGTGTTAACTTTTGGTTTAACTGTTTCTTTGTAAGTTTTATATATATTTGAGCCCATCTGTTATTTCACTCTCGACACATGCGCTATCAGTCTGAGCGTTCTGATTGGAATGTCCTATAAGCTTTCTTCAGCGCATAAGGCCGGTTATGTATTAGTACTCTATGTACTTGACATGACCTAATTGACCGTCACCTTTTGGTTCAATGACGTACTTGTCAAACCCTTATGGTATGGTAGAGTTTGATAAGTATGGCAACTACAGAAAATCTGCTATAACTTATTGTGACTAGAAATAAAAACAGAAGAAGCATTCGTCGAAAGAAAAATTGAAAAATACAAATTGTTGGATTGAGGTTTTCGTTTTATTAAAACTTTTAAATAAAACTTTAATTAAATTAGACAATAAATGAAAACGGCCGTCAAAAGCCAGTTATTTTCACGCAACCTGTGCAGTGCAAAATAATTGGGAAACGTTGGATCGAAGAACAAAGAAGGTAAGTGGTATAAATGGTTATTCAAAAAAAAATAAACACATGTTTGGACTAGTAATATTCTGTGTAGGTGTTGGTGTTCATTGGATTTTAGATGCCGATCACCACAAGGAGGTTCTGTGACTGGATGATGTTCGAGCTAGAAATGGTAAATATTGAAATGATTGGTTCTTTTACAGGTGTTATTAAGTTTCTGTATTTTTGTTTTCATGTGGTGTTCTTTTTATTTCACACCCTTTGTGGTATTGCTGTATTTGATTTTGGCGATGTTTTGTTTTACGGATTAGTTGATTGCAAAACAGTTGCGGCAATTGCTTGTGATTTGTGTAAGGTTTGCATTTGAATTTATTGTTTAAGGTGTTGTGCATGAATAAGTCCGATTAATTGTCCTTTTAAGTTCTCGATTTCATATTGGCAGTTTCCAACCGCTTTTCTTATTCGGCATTTAAGCCATGGTTTGCAAAGTTTTGCGTTGATACCTTTTGCAAAATTACTTTGTACAAAATTTTTTCGGAAGACTTCCTGACCTGGCTTAAACATGACATTCCGACTTCGTTTATTATAAGATCGTACATTTCTCTCGTAAGTCGTGCAATTTGTTTTTCATCTTTTGGTGAATAAGTTGCATATGTGCCGATTTAGGGAGTACCGCAATTTCACCGTCGTCCATTGTGCCAAGTTTTCTTAATATCTCATAAGCTTGGGCGTGAGTTATCATTTGAAAACCGGTGAGTGCGAAATATGGCGACATTCCCGTAGATGAATGAATTGTTGATCGCAGTGAACATTCGATTTTGGACAAGTTTTCGTCCCACCTAGACTGATCGGATTGTAGGTAGCTTCTTATGCCGCTTAAAATAGTTTGATTTTTCAATCGCCAATACTACTGCCAAACACTCTTTTTCTGTTGTTGAATAATTTTTTTGGGCCGTATTAAGTTTTCGTGAAAAGTATTCAATCGGGTGTTCACCTTCGTTGTCATCTTTTTGGAATAAAACCGCTCCTATTCCGACATTCGAGGCATCGCATTGCACGAAAAATGGTCTCTCGAAGTCAGGGCTAGAAAGCACTGGACTCGATACCAAGCACTGTTTTAATTTTTCGAATGAACTTAACGCTTCTGGAGTTAGTACAAATTTAGAAGATTTTTTTAAAGTATCTGTGAGGGGTGCTGTGAGCGTAGAGAAATCATGAATGAACCTGCGGTACCATCCTACCGTACCTAAAAATTTTCTGACATCCCTCGGATTTTTAGGGGGTTGTATTTTTAAAATTGCTTCTATTTTGCTTACGTCTGTTTTTAACTTGCCACCTCCAACAATATACCCAAGATATTTAAGCTCTTTGTAGCAGAACTTAGATTTTTCCATATTAATCGTTAATCCAGCGTTGGAGAGTTTCTCCCCCACCACTTTTAACATCTCAATATGGGATTCGAAGTTCGGTGAAACTATCAATAGGTCTCTAAATATACGAAAATACGGTCTTTCAACTCTGGAGGAACTACCTTGTCCATCATGCGACATAGACGCTGAGCAGCATTGCAAAGCCCGAAAGGCATAACTTTAAACTGATAATGTGGTCTACCCTGTACTGTGAATGCGGTCTTTTGTCGGCTTGATTCCTCTAGAGGAATCTGCCAAAATGCATCTTTTAAATCTATGGCTGAAATAAAGTGTGTATCCCCAAGTCTAGCAAGAAGTCCGTCGATATTTGGGAGCGGATATGCGTCTTTCTTAGTAACTTTGTTTAATTCTCTAGCGTCTAAACACAAACGATTTTTGTTCGGTTTGATAACTAACGTAACGCGATTATTCCACGCTGCTTCTTTAGCAACTTCAATGACGTCCAGTTCGATCATCCTGTCTAATTCGGCATACATTAGTTTCTGTACTGCTGGACTCACTGGATAATATCTCATCTTTTTTGTTGTTGCTTCTCCCGTATCGATGCTATGTTTTTCTAAGAGAGTTTTACCTAGACCATATTTCGTAAAGCATCTAAATGCTAATTTAGCCTTTTCTAAACGTAATGTCTGTTCTTGTGTTAGAAGGTGAACTTTTGAATCATCAATATCGTTGTTTTCAATTTCATTAATGGATGCCCCCATACATATTTTAAATCCTACCTGTTGCCAAAAGTCATAGCCTAAAATGAGATCTTGCCTTAAATTTGGTACTAAATAAAAACTCATATTAAGAGTTTTATTTCCGCACTGTACTGAAAGATTAACTTTACCAACAATGAGGTGATTTTTACCATCTGCAGTTTTTATTGTAGATTTGAAGTTCAGAATTGCTGTATTCATTTCCTTTACATTCTCAAGACAGTTTCTACCTAGGCAGCTTATGGAAGCACCACTGTCCATTAATCCTTTGAACTCTAAACCATTTAATTTTACATCCATGTAGGGTCTTATATCATTTTCAATATTTAAACAGGCAGATGATATTGTACGACGCTCATTTCTTCTTCGCAAGTATCCTCTTCTAGCTTTAACTACTTTATTACTCAATTCAGGTGTACAATCTTTAAATATTTTCTCTCTCGCTTTATGATATTGTATTAACCTATCTTCGTAAGGTATAATTTTTTTTAAATTTGTGTTGATTTCTAATTTATTTAATTTGCGATTTTTACAAATAGAGACATTTTTCAGGGTTTCTTTTAGTTCATCTTCCCGTGGTTTAACTGTATTTTCATTTAATTTGGTTTCATGATCGGTGTTGCTGTTTCGGCGTTGAATTGTGACCTTATTTTTTTGTGAATCGTCTTTAATATTAATTTCTGTAGTTGTACTTGTTATCACTGGGTCGATTTTTGTTGTGAACATGGTGGCCCAGTTTTCATCACGTTCATTTGAGAGTTTCCCATACATCTAGGGCACTTTGGGGTGATTACTCCCTCGAACCCACATCTGTAGCAAAACAAATTGCGTTGTTCCAGAGTACATTCCACAAAAGTGTGTCCGGGATTTTTACAGTTCCAACAGACGAGTTGTTTGCCTGGAGCGGTAATTTGCTTTATTGCTTCTATTTGAAAATTAGATTCTTCGGATGGCATTTCGTCATATTGCAGTTCGTTCACGCGTTTAAAGCTTTGCATGGTTTGGCGATAAGAGTTTCTCTTTGCCATGTTTCGCTCTGCCCTTTTACATTCTTCTAAAAGTTCGTCAATGGTTTCTATCTCTTTCGGATATACTAATTGAACCAGACCATCTTTTAGGTTATCCTTTATTGTACGTACCAGCTCGTACTCGTGTATTTGGATTCGCATTTGGTTTTTAAGTCTAATTATCTCTGAGATAAATGTGTCTGCAGATTCGGAAGGTAGTTGTCTCCTTTCAACAATACGCCTTTGGATCTCAAAATCACTTTCGAAATTTCTGAACTTTTTTATTAAGTGGTATTTTAAGTGGTCCCATTGACATGTAGGGTTTTGTTGGCGAAAAGCCCAAAACCAGTCATTTGCACGCCCTGTCATTAAGTGGTGAAAGCCTTTCATGAACACATCCCATGGACAACTGTAGTCTGCTCTTAGGGATTCTGCTCGGAACACAAAATCTTCTATGCTTAAAGACTTGTTGGTTCCGTCAAACTTAATACCCCACTTCTCAAGTTGAAGGGGTGTATTAGATCTGTATCCCATTTCCATGTTCGGTATCATGTATTGATTTGAGGGTCGGTGGTGATCTGCTTGATGGGGATATGGTTGTTGTTGTTGGTTTGCTGGATGGTATGGGCATTGGTGTTGTTGCTGTGGTTGATCTCTGTACATTTGTTCATTATTGTTTGTCCTATTTTGTGATCTGAAGGTGTTGTTGTGATGATTTTCAAATGACGAGTTTCTCTCGGACCTGAGTGATTCTCTTACGATTCGAGGTATCATTACTGTTAGATTTTGTTCCATTTGTCTCATTATGGATGCTTGGGCTGCACCCACAGAAGCACTTACATATTCTCGGAGACTTAATCCATCTCCATTTATAGGCATTTCCGGATGTACGTTTTCACTTAACGTGGGTAACGTGGGATTTCGTTGTGACATTCTGGAAAACTCTCTTCTTATCTCCTGAGCGGTTATACTACTATATTCGGGCGTCGGGATTGTACTCGGCGTCCCTGGTGATGAGGTAGTCTGCGGACCTAAGCCTGGTGGAAATCTTATTGATAATAAAGGAGTTACTACGTTTGTTGTTAAAACTGTTGTATTTAAACCGGAAGTGGATTGTGGTGAGCTTGAACTCGTTGTATTGTTATTTATTGTGTTGCTTGTTTCGTGTCTTTCTGAATTATTCCTAGCAGCGATTCGTTCGGAAATTCTTGAAGGCGGTCTAGGTCCAACCATAGTGTTTTTAAAACAATTTGTCTAGATCTAGGTTACTCTGTGCCAATTTTATTTTTTTGCTAAATAAATAGTTTCTGAAAATAAGGGAGTTTTTTTGTTTTTAGGCCTTAACCGAATTTTGTCCAAAAACCTAAATTAAATGGATCGATACCGAAATATAGTAAGTAGTTTTGTTTACGATGAGGGTTTAGTTCTCTTTGTCGAATTTTAACTTTATCTTACGCTATCGATTTAAATTTTTCGATTGTTCGTATGTCAGGTAATTTTTCTTTTTTTTTCTTTTTTTATATAATAAGTAAATGTAAATTTTGAAATTGATCGTTTTTTTTTTTTTTTTAAATATACCTAACTTTAAAAATTAAATTTAGCCTGACCGATTTGACCAACTAAATTAAACTAAGCGATTATGAATTATCTTAGAAAATTTGTTGACTTAATTATTCGAACTCAGATTATATTAATATATCTTTTAATTTATAAATAACAGTCCAAATAAATTGTGAGTAAGGTTATATTTAAAAAATTTAAATAAATTTTAATTAGTATTTATATATTTTTGTCAATATATCTATATATATGTACATATGTATACATATGTATATTTTTTGTAGTTTTGTTAGTAATTCCGATAAATATACAAAAAAGTTTTAAAGTGGTTAAGAAGAAACTAATGCAAAATAAATTTTCTTTTCTTTTCAGATTCAATACAATACATATACCGGTTGATTTTTATAGTAAGCATTTTTAACAAAAAGTTGGTGTCAATGAAGAAGAATCCCAAATATCAACTATCTTTTTATTTTCTTGGAATTAACATTTTTCTTATATTCAAGAAGAATTTAATATTTTAGAAAATAAGATTGTTTAATAAGATTGTTAATTTGATTAATGTTTTCTTGTTGAAAGCATAATAAATTTTTTGATGTCAAAAAGATGGATAATTGTTTTGAAGTTTTTTTTTTTTTTTTCATTAACGAATGTTGTCGACTTAACATAAACGAAGCACAAGACGATACGACATAAAGTTAACCTCCCAGAATCATTTCTCTTTATATCAGGAAACAGCAGCTAATGTATTCGCAGCTATATAGCCTTTTGATTCATGTCTTCTGAACCTGATATAATTTGATTTGACCTGTTTGGTTCTCAATACTTGAGTCTTATTCTTGATACCGTTGCAACACAGGCATGGTACTGAGTGTACCTTCCGGGACATCCGTTATCTGAAAAAGATTCTCATATTGAGAGTTAAGGCATTTTTTTTCATAGTATGCCTGAACGTTGGGCGCCAAATGTGACGAACCTTTTTTTGATGAACATAGCGGAAATGGCACGTAGGTGGTCGCTCGACTGTAGCTCGCCGGAAATTGGTGGGGATCTTCTTCCGCTGGTCTGCCAACATTAATTTATTCGTGCCAAAAACTAAACACACAACACTGGACACATCACTGGGTAGAGGATAACCATTTGTAAACGGACAGACAATCGACAGCTTCATTTGACAGTGTACTTTGACATTCTTCTATAGGATGTAGGTGATGTTTATCCTATTTAGGCTGCCCGCCCATTATGACATTTTGCAGTCATCCATGACAGTATGTTTGCCTACCAAACTATTCATACTGTCCCTTAGCTTATTTCACCAACTATCCGTTTTTGCTTACATTTCAACCAATAAATTAATTAATTAGCACATTTTGTGATTTTTCTTTATAATTTACATGTTCAAGATTATTTCAATTTAAAAGTAACAATTATTTGTCTATCTGTACTATATAAATATATAATATATAATCTTGAAACTAAGAAACAGATACAGTAATAAGATGATAGTTAAATTAATTAAACGTTTAAAGCAAAAATCATTTTTGAACTTTCAGCCAATGATTGTTACTTTATACGTTTGTATACCTGTAAGGATTTAGTTAAACTTTACAATAACGACATTTTCTTTACAATAATTTATTATAATTAAATATTAGATTTTATAGTATTCAGCTCGAGATCATTTATTTTATTTAGATTAAGTATTTTAAATTATTTTAGTTATTTTATGTAACTGGAATATATTATGGAATATCATATGCTTTTGATTTATTTTATCTTTATATTATTACTTTATTTGTATATACATTTAATTATTCCTTTTTTTTATTTGATTTATCTACCTATCATTTTGTTCTTTACTCATTTATTTTATTATTTATCTTAGTTGTATAAGGAAGATATTATTTATGTATCGTATTATTGTTTTTAGATGGCCAGTTTTATTTGTATTATTTGGTTTATGTTTATGTTATTTATGTTATTTGTATTGTTTGGTTTATGTCAATAGTATTGATTCGATTTTAGGAATTTCATACCCATTAATTTAATTTTATTTAATAATTTTTTTTTTTTTTTTTTTTTGTTGCTTATTGTTTATCGTTATATCTTATTCGTTTAAATCTCACTTTATCTAAATTCATTACTACTATGTGTTTATATATAATTTTTCATTCATATGAGTTCAAATTGAAATTAATAATTAATAAAGTTGAATTCATATACTTAAATATATATATATATATATATATAGCTTAATCTATTTCCTAACTTTATATATATATTTTTTTGTTTCCTCTTTTTTTTTTAATCTCTATCTAACTTAAAACTATTGTTAATATATTTTCTTATCTTTTATTATGTTTTTATTTAAAAGTAGTTACTACAAACTGTAGACTTCAGTAAGGGACGACTGAAGGTCAATATTTTGTAAAGGAAAAGTATTCGTTTTATTTTGTTTTTCACATTATTACTATTATGTGTTTCAACAGATTATTTAGGTTAGTTTAATAATTAATTTACTTTTCAAAATACTTTAATTTCAAATGTCAAAATGCTTTAATTTAACACGGTAAAAAAAATTAGACTTAATACAAGAATTTTAAACTCTTTGCTTTGTACTATCGGAAAGTCAACTGAAGGTCAGATGTCTGAGTTACTGTTAACGGTTTTTTTTTTTTTATATATATATATATATATATATACATGTTTTTCTAATGATATTTTTTTTTTTTTTTTTGTTTTCAGTTTTTAATAGTTTTCTTTTTTGGTTTTACACACGTTTTGAAATGTTCACCTGGTCACCTTTTTCTTGCCAGTCAATTTACGTGATTTGGGTAGGTTGCTGTCAGTGGTGCTATAATTGGTTGTTAATGGGGGGTTATTGTCTGCGGTTTGTTGGCTTTTGTGTTATAAACACGCCTTTAGCCGGTCTTTTAACAACCAGGTGTCTCGGTATTTCGTACCGCCGTCTTTTTACATTGTAGTTATCAAACTTTAATGTATATTAAATAATGTTGTGTGTGTTTGGTGTTTTAACTTAAATAAATGTGTGGTGGTCTTTAATAATTGTGTGTTTGTTTAAAAATATTTTGTGTATTAAATAACTTTTGTGTTTTAAGTAATTAAAGTTTTTTTGTTGTTTTTTTTTTTTCAATTTATGTATATAGTTGTGTTAACTTTTGGTTTAACTGTTTCTTTGTAAGTTTTATATATATTTGAGCCGATCTGTTATTTCACTCTCGACACATGCGCTATCAGTCTGAGCGTTCTGATTGGAATGTCCTATAAGCTTTCTTCAGCGCATAAGGCCGGTTATGTATTAGTACTCTATGTACTTGACATGACCTAATTGACCGTCACCTTTTGGTTCAATGACGTACTTGTCAAACCCTTATGGTATGGTAGAGTTTGATAAGTATGGCAACTACAGACAATCTGCTATAACTTATTGTGACTAGAAATAAAAACAGAAGAAGCATTCGTCGAAAGAAAAATTGAAAAAAACAAATTGTTGGATTGAGGTTTTCGTTTTATTAAAACTTTTAAATAAAACTTTAATTAAATTAGACAATAAATGAAAACGGCCGTCACAAATATGGCAATTCCGTACCTTCCATTTGATACCGATTGGAGATATTTCTTTGCTATCAAGTTGAGAATCACAAATTTCTCAATTTGATAACTATGAAAATCGCCATATAAAAAATGTGCCTTTTAAGTTGAGAAGACTATAATCGGACTATTGAGGTGCATTTGAGAATTAACGTTGGAGATTTGAGAAATGTATTTGATCTCAAATGCACCTCAAGTTGATAGCAAACAAAAATGTTTATTGGGTTATTTATTGTAGGGTCGTTTGCACACACACAAAAAATAGAAAATTAATTGTCAATAATTGTCAAAGCAACTGGCTTCGAAATTCGATGCTGCCAGTTAATCTTTTTTTGTTCACGCGGAATTTATAATTGGAGGAATTTTTTCTCGAGAAACGTATTTTCCGTGAGAAAGAAATTCCTTTAGAATATTCATAATTGGGCTGAATAACTTTTAATTGGAACTTTTTAGTCAGAATAAATCAAAATTCTAGTTAGATATTGGTTAATATTTAATTAGAAAAAATATTGTGGTGGCATCTACGCAATTATTGAGGCAGTCACGGAAAAATTAAATTCAACTCTGTTTTTTTTAATATAACAAAAATGGATTTTCCCTTTAACAAAATATGGCAGAATTCTTTATAAATGAAATGCAAAATGGAAAATCAATTTTGTGCTAATTCTTAACAAAATTAATAAAATAACTTACCTATTTACTTATAAGTTTAATAATATATATGTATTATTATATTTATTAATATTTGTAATTTTTTTTGACACAATTTCAAACAGATTTAGAAGTTTTCTGTTTTTGAAACAGTAGTGCCAATTTGTAACATTTTGTGATGTAATGAAAATCGCAGAATAATAAGTTAATACACAATAAAAAATATTAAATTTTTAAGTTTTATATACATATTGCAATAAAAAAACTTTGGTAAATTTACATTGAAGATGGTCAGAAATGAATGAGAAAAAATATATAGACATTAAAGAAAAGCACATTTAATGTTAAACTTTACGCACAAAATATATGGGTTTTTGTTGTTTCGAATTTAACTGTGGCTCTAAGTGAAAAGTTTTAGACCGATCGTATATTACATCTTGAGGATCCTTACCTAATATTTTCAAAAATTTTAAATTCTTTTTAACTCATTTAACCTCATTACGAAAATAGTAAAACCGTAAATATGGAAAATCCACGCACCTCAAAAAATTTTTTTCTATGAAATAAATTGAAGACATTTCATATTATACAATTGTCTTTCAAAAATGTATCAATTATTGCAAATTTGATATTTGACATATAGTATTTGTACATATATTTGTATATATTTCGCAGTATGAAAAGAATATTATTTCTTTATTTAGAATATATGTAATTATTGCTTGCAAAAAAATGCAACATCATGAATGAAACACGTAGACGACTGCTGCCAGCAGCATTTGTAGTCGTATAGACAGCTACTTGATTTTTCTGAATACGACAGCAACATATAATACAAATGCATTTTTATTTAAATATACAATTACTTTTACTTATTTAAAATGCATTAGTATAACGTAAAAATAAATAAATTAATTCAACCCCTTTTGATTATTAATGGAATTATAGCCTTTCATTTTGCGATTTTTTTTTTAACAAAATAAAATACTTCATAGCACTAATTTCTTTTACATATTTTGTTATATTGTCAACACTATTTTTGTTTTGTAGTCAACAAAACACACTTGCAGTTTTTTTCTATTTGAAGAACATATGACTGTCATTGTTGATGTAGTAGAGTTGTTTTTTTTTTTTGATTTTCGTTAACTCTTTTGTATTAAAGCACCTCCAATATATGTATCCATTTTAGTTTGCAATTCAGTATATTTATAATTTATTACTTACAGCAAAAAATAATAGAAACAATTTTATCAGTTATGTTTACGAAACTATATAAATAGACCTGAAGTTGGCTGCAAAAGCAGTAGCCTGTGTAAAGAACAAGTTAGCGACATGTAACTGTTACGTAACGTGTCAGCCTTTTTTCCACATGAAAAGTATTGGGACGTTCCGGTTACGTTCGGTAACTGTTTTAAATGATTTTCATGTAAAAAAAAACAACTGACTCGTTACGGTTATGATTAGAAAACATTGACCTTTTATGTATATTATAATGCTGTGAATGCATTTATCTTTATTTTATTTTATTTTATTTATATATTCTTTTTTTTTTTTGTATTGTATATTATTTTTTTTATTATTACTATTTCATTTAATTATTTTTTTTCTTTAAATAAATTAATACATAAAAATTTGTTTTTTAAATTGTTGGTGAACTTTTACTCCCTTTATTTACTGCCTTTATATTAACTGGTAGTGTCTGCTTGTCGACAAAATTTTGGATTGATTTATAGCCCCTTTCCCGTGAGCCAATCGATCTGAAACTTTATAGGCAGGCTCGTGGCGACGGCAAAAATGACATAACAAATTTTTTCAATGATGACAAAACAATGGAGTTTTTTGTGGGATATTTTTTTATTATATTATTACCACAGCGACCGCAAAAACAACAAGTTCAACTATGAGAAAAATACAACATTTAGAAAACAACAAGAACAATAGAGAAACATATATTTCTAAATTTTTTCTACCTTTTCAGTAATTTCTCGGGACCTGTTAAACCGATTTTCATGATTTTTCAAACAGAAACCTTCTCATGACGTTAGTAAATCAAAACAAGTACCCTAGCTATCCCACTGAGGGCGCGATCGTGGCAAGAACAACATGAAAAAATAATATATTTTCAAGACTTTTTTTACTTCTTCATCCAATTCTCGGGACCTAATAAACCGATTTGGACGATTTTAAATAGCAAACTTTTCAGGATGTTAATGAATCATTTTTTATGCAAACGAGCACCCTAGCTGCCCGATCGATTTTAACAACTTTCCCGTGATCCAATCGATCTGAAATTTTGCAGACAGGCTCGTGGCAATGACAGAAATGATCTAACAAATTTTTTTAGTGATGCCAAAACAATGGAAACTTTTAAATTTTTCTACCAGAGTTGACAAAAAAATGTACAAAGGGTTTGTTTTTATTATATTATTACCACAACGACCACAAAAACAACAAGTCCAGCTATGACAACAATGCAACATTTAGAATAACAACAAGAACAATATGGAAACATCATGTTTTTCATTTTTTTTTTTAATTTTTCAGAGATTTCACTGGACTTGTTCCACCGATTTTAATGATTTTTGAAGTAGAGATCTTCCCATGAATTTGATGAATCATTCTCACTAAAAATTATCACCCTAGCTGTCCTATTGAGGGCGTGATCGTGACAAGAACAACATAGAAAGTTATATTTTTTCAAGACTTTTTTTAGTTCTTCATTCAAATCTCGGGCCCCAATCGACCGATTTGGACGATTTAAAATAGCAAACTTTTCAGGATGTTAATGAATCATTTTTTATGCCAACGAGCACCCTAGCTGCCCGATTGATGCCGTCATCGTGATTTCCACAGACGGACAGACGGACATCGCTATATCAACTCCGGTTGTTATAAGGATCACAAATATATATATTTTATGGGGTCCAATTTTTTTTTTCTAATTATTACAAACGGAATGACAAACTTATATATACCCTCTGCACACTGGAGTGGAGGGTATAAAAATTCTTCAACTGACGTAAAGCACATTTAGCAGCAGTACATCTGGCAATCCGATATTTTCTACCGAAAAACTTGTACGGTAACACGAACACGTCGGCCATCAGTTAATTTTTCGGGTTTGCTGAAAATTACAAATTTGATCCCGTGTACAAGTTAAATGTTAAAGCACAAAAAAATTACATAAATTTGGCAGTTTCAGGTTCTTATCCAAGTAGTTCCCTTATTTGCAATTTTGGCACCGAATTACTAAATTGTTAAATTTCAGGACGCATCATATTATAGTAAATCAACCACACAGCATCTAAAGGCATATTCGAGTCTAAAAATATCGCACCTGCAACAGACTCGAAAACATCACCTAATTAATGCCTTTGGTATTTCAACGTCTTCATAATATTAACCTCTTCGTTTATACTATAACCGTTTTTCGTATAAATACGCGCAAAACGATCAATAGCTTCGTTACGACCTGAGACAAGTGTCTAAAATATTTGTGGATTTCATGCCTTACAGCTAATTGCGCAAATACGGTATTGTTAACTAAAGCAGATCGTAAATCGGTTAAGGCTCCGGTGAATGCTGCCTATGGTCTTCATACAAAAGCCTTATCAATAATCCAATACAGCATCACCCAGAATAAATAATGGCTTGCAACAAGTACGATCTGCCGCGGAATTTATATTTCAAAGCTTGTTCAAATTTCGTATAACCCAGCGCTTCTTTACCATTGGGTGTATAGTGTAGCAGTAGAGATTTGGACGAAGTCCTAGAGCCATAACAATAGTCAGGAAGAGTACTACCAGGTTCACTAGCTTCTTTAGCATCATATGCTATACTCCAAATAAGGTTTCAACGCAATCGGCAACAGATTTATCTAAACGAGAACTAAAAATTAGTTTTATTTATTTCGAATATATTTTATTTATATTTCTAGTTTTAATGAAATTACCTGGAATATATTTTTTCTATAAATTTATTTGCTGTAATGAATTTTGTTAAACACACTCACTTTAATTACATTATTATTTTGCTAGCAAATATCACTTATTTCAATTTATAATACAATTAACTTAAATAAGAACGCGTTTATTTGCCCACAGAAATTTCAATTTGTGCCAATGAATAAACAGAAATAAAAATAAAAAAGTATACAACGTGTATAAGGGTGACAGCATGTTATATTAATATAGTTGTTTCATCTGAAAGTCGTTGTAAAAATATTATGAAAATTTCTGTAGTTCACAAACAAAAATGTAGATGTCGCTAGTGTGTGTCTAGACTGGTTGGACGGTGGATATAACTCAAGGATTTGTTAAAAACTTAAGTGTTTTAAGAGTTTTCTTGAAAAACCCTCCAATAAAATAAAATTTGGTACGAGCGTCTTTAAGAAAATTTGTCTTTTATTAACAAAAACACTTTTATTAATGTCTATCTGTAAAGATTACAACTTTAGTCAACAATAAATGAAATGCCAGAAGGACGACTAAAATATACACTAAAAGAAATATACCATACAAAATTTTGGATAGCTAACATTCGGCCATCCTTCTACAGATCGCCCTCGATCCTATCGTGGTTCATAATCACTTAAGTACTTGGGGTTTCTTCTGCTTCGAGTTGATTTGGTTATGAGTCTTCTTCATCAGTCATAATACCATCATCATCATCAATAGTATCTGGAGGTGATATAACACGTTTCATATCATCGGCCGCCACCACTCTCTCATAGAATCGTTGAGTACGCTGCATTTGAGGGTAATCTGCAACTCTGTAACGATCATTCGGTAACACTTCCGTTACCATATATGGACCTTTATAAAGAGTTAAAAGTTTTCTTGATTCTCCAGGACCACCGGGATCTCGTCGGACCATAACAGAATCACCCGGAATATACTTTTGGGCTTCACATCGTCTTTTATTAAATTGTAGTCTCTGTTTATCTTGGTCGTTTCTAATACGCTCAATTACTTTCTGTCGCAATTCAATAAACATCTTCATCGTTATTGTTGGAAATAGCATCATCCAACTTATTAGGTACAATTCTTCTCGGTTCATAATTGAAAAGCAATTTAAACGGTGTCGTTTTCAATACCTTATGTATTGTGTTATTAACATTCCATTGTATTAGACCAATATGCCGGTCCCAATCGCTACCATTTAATCTTTCACCTGACCATTAGCTCTTGGTGTTGCGGTTGCATTTAACATGTGTACGATATTCTTCTGTTTACACATCTTCTGAAATGGTGAACCAGTAAACGATGTACCTCTATCAGTTATAACTCGAGTTGTTATTCCAAATATAGCCACTACATCATTAAACGCACGAACTGTTGTCTCACTTTTCACATTACGGACAGGTTTCAATATACAAAATTTCGTAAATCCAGAATATACATATTTCCACATCTGCCCCTTACAAATGGACCCAAATGATCAGCATGAACTGTATGGAAAGGTATGCCAATTTTATCTATTGGATGCAAAAATCCCTGTTTTCTACCAGCGGGTTCTTTATTATACAGACACTCAAAACATGCACCAATAAATCTCTTTACATAGTTTCTAAGTCTGGGGAACCAATACTTCTCATTAATTATGGAAACAGTTTTGACGACACCTACATGTCCCAATTCATCATGACAGGTTTGTACAATCTTATATCTAGCGTTGTCGGGAATATACAAACATTCTTTACCATTCTCAACCTTAAATACTCGACACACGTCAGTGGCAGAGGGTTCATATAGGTTTGTCATTCCGTTTGTAACGCATCGAAAAACTAATTTCCGACCCCATTAAGTATATATATTGTTGATCCTTATCACAGCTCGAGTCGATATAGCGATGTCTGTCCGTCTGTCTGTTGAAATCACGCTCATTCACAAAAAAAAGCCATCTAACTGGATAAGGTTATAAAAATATCATTTGCCATAATTCCCAGCAGGTTGGTATTGAAAATGGGATGCATAGGGCATCATTGTGATTAGATACGAGCAAAAATATGTAGATATCTCTAAAAAAAAACATAAAACCCAGTGTGTTTGTTGTAACAGTTTAGTGGTTGAACATAATAATTATACAACGACATAAAAAAATGCCACAAAAATAATATGCATATATATTAACAATACCAAGAACACAGAACATAGCTCATGTTAGTAGTATTGCCACATATTTTTTTTATCGTTATCACGTTATATAAAAAAAATTGCCAATATGAAAGAAAAAATGAAAACGAAAAATGGAAATTTTCCAATGCAAAATGAAAATGGAGAATGAAAAATAAATATGAAAAATGGAAAATGAAAAACGGAAAATGGAAAATGTAAAATAGAAAATGAAAAATAGAGAATAGAAAATGGAAAATGAAAAATGGAAAATGAAAAAAGAAAATTGAAAAATGAAAAATGGAAAATAGAAAATTAAGAATCGAAAATGGAAAATGAAAAACGGAAAACGGAAAATGAAAAATGTAAAATAGAATATGAAAAATGGAGAATGGAAAATGAAAAAAGAAAATTGAAAAATGGAAAATGCAAAATGAAAAATGGAAAATGAAATTGAAAAATGGAAAATGAAAATTGAAAAATGGAAAATGAAAATTGAAAAATGAAAAATGAAAAATGAAAAATGGAAAGTGGAAAAGGGAAACGAAAATGGAAACGAAAACTGAAATATGAAAAATGGAAATTGGAAAATGTAAAATAGAATATGAAAAATGGAGAATGGAAAATGGAAAATTAAGAATGGAAAATGAAAAAAGAAAATTGAAAAATGGAAAATGAAAAATGGAAAATGAATTGAAAAATGGAAAATTAAAATTGAAAAATGAAAATTGAAAAATGGAAAATGAAAATTGAAAAATGAAAAATGGAAAATGGAAACGAAAACTGATATATGAAAAATGGAAAATCAAAATTGAAAAAGGGAAATGGAAATGGAAAATGAAAAATGGAAAATGGAAAATGAAAATTGAAAAATGGAAAATGAAAATTGAAGAATGAAAAATGACTAATAGAAAATGGAAATTGAATATTGAAAAATTAAAAATGAAAAATGGAAAATGAAAAATGGAAAATGAAAATTGAAAAATGAATATTAAAAAATTAAATATGAAAAATGGAAAACGCAAAGTGGAAAATGGATATGGAAAAATGAAAAATGGGAAATGGAAAATGAAAATTGAAAAATGGAATATGAAAATTGAAAAGTGAAAATGGAAAAATTAAAAATGAAAAATGGAAAATTAAAATTGAAAAATTAAAAATGGAAAATGGACAACGAAAATTGAAAAATGAAAAATGGAAAACGGAAAGTGGAAAACGAAAACTGAAAAATTAAAAATGGAAAATGAAAATTGAAAAATGGAAAATGAAAAATGAAAAATGAAAATTTAAAAATGGAAAATGAAAATTGAAAAATGGCAAATGGAAATTGAAAAATTAAAAATGAAAAAGGGAAAATGAAAATTGAAAAATTAAAAATGGAAAGTGGAAAATGAATAACGAAAATTAAAAAATGAAAGATAAAAAATTAAAAAATGAGAAATTTAAAAAGGAAACTGAAATATGAAAAATGGAATATGGAAAGTGTAAAATGAAAATTGAAAAATGGAACATGAAAAATTAAGATTGAAAAATGAGTAATGAAAGATGAAAAATGAATAATGAATAACGAAAAATTAAAAACTAATAATTAAAGCTTAAAAATTAAAAATTTAAATTAAAAATTTAAATTAAAAATTAAAAATTAGAAATTAAAAATTGGAAATTAAAAATTAAAAATTGGAAATTAAAAACTAATAATTAAAAATGAAAAAATTAAAAATTAAAGACTCAGGTGGAGGGTATCAAAAAATTCGGCACAGCCGAATTTAACACTCTTACTTGTTAAGTTTAAATTCGTTCTGTATACGCAAATCTTCTTTAGTCAACTCGTTTTGTTTTTGAAGAACTTCCACAATATTCTGTATTTTCGAATCGCTTTTCTGCAAAAGTGTAACCCAATCTGCAGTATCTAAACTTGAATGTAGCACGGAAATATCTGCCACTGTTGTAGTATCTTCAGGCAATTCAGTCGTATTACGACTCAGTGCATCGGCATGTCTATTTTCAGTTCCAGGAGTATGCTGAATTTCAAAATCGCACTCGAACAACTTTAACCACCACCTTCCGATACTTGGCAAAATATCTTTATTCGGCATAGAACTTTTAACGGCATTACAATCAGTTTTCACTACAAACGGAATTCCTATTAAATAAACACGGAAACGTTCCAACACCCAAAACAACTGCTAATGCTTCCAATTCCGTTGAATGATAACGAGTCTCCTCCTTAGTAGTTTGATGACTTGCATAGGCTACAGGATGGAATTTTCCGTCTATTTGTCTCTGAACCAAAATTCCAGTCAAACCATCTTTACACGCATCTGTGTGAACCTGAGTTTCTGCATCCTTACTATAAATACTCAAAACGGGGTTTTTGGTTAAAATCTTCTTCAAAACGATAAAGGCGTTTTCTTCTTCTTCATTCCATTTCCAAATAACTTCATTTTTCATCAAACGGGTCAAAGATTTTGCCAAAATTGGAAAGTCCTCTATAAAATTCCGAAAATTACTGGTTAAACCAATAAACTGCACGTTAGTTGGACGTTTAAAATTAACGACCGCATTTAATATGAGTCGACTTGCCACAATAACTCCATCACTGATTTCATAACCCAAATACTCTACTTTTGTCATAAAAAATTTACACTTACGGATATTAAATTTCAAATTTGATCGTCTCAATGCATCCAATACAATCTTCAGATTTTCCAGGCACTCATCAATGTTAGAGGATGATATAAGTATATCATCAAAATATCCCATAGCAATTGTAAAACGTAACGGACCCAAAGCTGAATTGATTAATTTTTGAAAAAAGGCTGGACCTTTTGATACACCGAAAGGCATTCTCATGAATTCATAATGGCCATCTGGCGTCACAAAAGCAGTTACATGTCGAGATTCTTCAGCGACCTTTACCTGATAGTAACCACTTCGCATATCAATCACATTAAAATATTTCATTCCATGAAGTCTGTTGATTTGATCAACTACAATAGGCAATGGATATTTCATTTTCCTAGTTACACGTTTTAATGCTCTGTAATCAATGCATATTCTCTTCTCTCTGATTCAACTATTATACCGGCATTCTTCAGTTAAGCCATCTCCTCACGCACAAACGCCCTTTCAGGCTCACTTAATCTGTAGGGCTTAAGGTGTGTTTACCACTATGTGTATTTTCCATATGTAAAATCAGTTTTACGAACCATACGTATTTCCGTGTGTGTGTCAAAATTAGCGTTTTACATACGATTCATAATTTTTGCGTTCAAACGTACATATGTATTTCCGTATGACATAACCACTAAATGTAAACAGCTGATTTAATTTGTGAATTTAGAAAAATTTATTGTTAAAAATAAAGTTATATGTTATATATATTTTTTAATTGTTAATTAATATTAAACAATTTATTTTTCTATCAATATTAATCTTTATAATTTACTCTTTTTTTCTTTCGCCACAAGCAGTGTTGTATTTTCATGTGCTTGTCTTGCCAAAATAGAAACTGCTCTAATTGAAAAATTTACATATGTCTTGCAAAATGTGTTGTACATAAACAATGTTTGAAAGGGTTCACACTATGTGTACAAATTACACGTGCTAAAAAACTAAGAAAAACACAAGCAAAACACGTAGTGTGAACGCAGCTTTATAAGTAATGGGTGTATTATCCAAAAAATCAATTGTAAATTCAGTGTTCTCTCCACAGCCAAGCTCATTGAGATTTAATGCAAAACAATCCTTGTATTGTTGTACCAAAGTCATTAACTTTAACCACTGGTCAGGTATTTCAGGATTTACAAAAATCAAATCTGAAAAATTTTCGGCTTCATTGTCCATATAATCTACTTCACCATCATCAAAAGTACACAATTCACCCTTAGTCACTCTTTCGCCTTCTCTGAAGACCACATCAGTTGCAGAAACGTTACGATCGGCACTGCTAAACCATCAGCATCGCCATTTATAATGCAAGCAGGTATAACACGTCCATTTCTATTTGGAGTCGAATTTAAAAAAAATCTTGATTTTTCTAATACTGCATCACTGGTGGTAACAGCAACAAAACCTACGTGATTGGGTGGTAAAACGATAGCTTCTTTTACCCATAAATTTTTCTTCAATTTAGGCAGATTTGGAACCTTAATCTGATTTAAATCATTCTCAGGTAATTCATGTTGTTCAAAAATTCGTAAATACTTTCCTCTCTTATAATAAATAACATGTTGTTGTTCGGTAAATGGTTGTCCAATCAACAATGGTATATCAAGAGTATCATCTGTCATTACATATACGGTTACATCAGCCACTGCCTGGTCAGCCTTTAATTTTACAGTAAAATACCTAATGGAGAACTCATACCACCTCCTACGCCTCTAATTATCATCTCATTAGGAATTAGATTCAATTCAAAAGTTAAGGCCTTAGACGCTGATTCCTTCATCATCACACATTGACTATCAAAATCCACATACGATATAACCGGTTTTCCATCTACTTCAGCATCAAAGAAATATTTTCGATTAAAATTCAATTTCAGATCCTGATTTCCCACGACAGCACAATTTGAAATAAATGCCCGTAGTCCATTCCAGTAGTTTTAGATTATCACATAATCTCTTTTTCTTAAAATAATAGTCAAAAGTATCCTCATATCTTCCTTGCTTGTAATTTAAAAGTGAAGAACACTGTTCATCTATACTGGCTCTGCCCATAAATGTGTTGCCAAATTCCTGTTCAAAATCCTCCCATGTTCTGATGCTTAATGAATAAAACCAATCGGCAGCTCCTTCGATGAGGTTAGATGGGACCAGCTCTAATCTAAAGGAATCAGACCAGTTATGTAGGTCGCCCATGCCTCTAATCGACTCGATCCCATCATTGGCATCGTACTCCGATCCTTTACCATTAAACTTTCTAATAGATTTATGTAAATCCGGTACAGCATTAAAATTAGCAGATGCATTGCTGACTCAATAGTTGCGACAGCATTTCGGCAGTCACCATTTGATTCTCTGGATTCATATTCGCGCCCTTCGAACTCTCATCTACCAATGTGATATTGCCCTCGTCTTCAGAATCACTCATTCGCCGTTAAAGATTTCTACAACGTAAAAGAAAACCAAGACACTTTTTGCCGCCTTAAGTTACCGCCTACAAAAACAACACTCAGTATTCTTCTTCGTACAAAAGAACCACAAGAACAAACACCACAATGATAATCGATTCGATGTTCCCTCATATATAAAACACAAAATTTTCAGCCTTCCTCTCTGAGGCTCATGGATGCTTTATCCCACTTCTGAATGTTAAATACTTAAGTGTTTTAGGGGTTTTCTTGAAAAACCTTCCAATAAAATAAAATTTGGTAGGAGCGTCTTTAAGAAAGTATGTCTCACCGTCCAACCAGTCTAGACACACACTAGCGACATCTACATTTTTGTTTGTGAACTACAGAAATTTTCATAATATTTTTACAACGACTTTCAGATGAAACAACTATATTAATATAATATGCTGTCACCCTTATACACGTTGTATAAATTTTTTTTTATTATTTATTTCTCCTTATTCATTGTCACAAATTGAAATTTCTGTGGGCAAATTAAAGCAACACACACTAGCGACATCTACATTTTTGTTTGTGAACTACAGAAATTTTCATAATATTTTTACAACGACTTTCAGATGAAGGAACTATATTAATATAATATGCTGTCACCCTTATACACGTTGTATACTTTTTTTATTATTTATTTCTCCTTATTCATTTTCACAAATTGAAATTTCTGTGGGCAAATTAACGCGTTCTTATTTCAGTTAATTGTATTATAAATTGAAATAAGTGTGTTAAATAAGATTTACATTATAACTGATATTTGCTAACAAAATAATAATGTTATTAAAGTGAGTGTGTTTAACATAACACATTACAGTAAATAAATTTATAGAAAAACAAGTAAGAGTGTTAAATTCGGCTGTGCCGAATCTTTGATACCCTCCACCTCGGTTTGAGTCTTGATAATAAATGTAAATGAAAAAGTAAACAATTTGTTAAACTTAATACCAAATTATTTCAGCAAATTCTTTGGGTTGGTTTTCTTCTTTTCTATTATTTCGGATTTATTTCGGTGTTTGCTTTTTGGTCATCGTGGTTGCTGATCGGCATGCATTTTGGTTATATTTAATTTTTTTATTTATATAAAAAAGTTTTTTAATTAAAGCAAAATATTTTCACTATATCATGATTTTTATTTATGTATGACGACATTTCAACCTAAAAATTTAAGTTTTTATCGATTGGATAAACAACACAAAAATGGTTGTCGTTTAGATAACAACAACAGCTGACTTTAACAATAGCGAATATCGTTTCAAAATTTTACTGATAATTTTTCAATTTTCTTTTTTTTTACAATTCGACTATCGTTAAAAGAAGTTACTGAATCGCGGTACTGAAAAGTTATTAATATCTCCTGAATGGCAATATTTTTTTTATATGTAAACATTTTTAAATGTAAAGATATTTCTAAATTTAAAATTATTATTTCCGACGTTTTGATATGATTTTCTGAAACTCAATTAATATTTTCTAATTTATAATTGGAAATTTTATTTTCAGTTTTTATTATAATTGATATTTTCTTAAATTTGAATGGAAAATTTAAAAAGTGAAATTTTGTATTTATGTGAATAATAATGCTTTATTAATTATAAACAATTTTTAAAAATTAGATGTAATCGCAATCAGATATTTTATAGGTAAAGCAGAATAATAATTCTATATAACTATGTAGAACTGTTTTGTAAGCAAAAAACTCATTGACGAACTCGGTAACTCTATTTTGTAAAGACAACAAAAAGTTAACCCCCCAATCTCACATCACACTGAAATTGTAAAATCGTTGTGTACGTATTATCAACGAAAAATTGTTCGAATTAGTCGAATCCATCGCCATTAAATTTTATGCTCAAACATCTGACTGCAATCTCATTTTTAAAATGTTGTCGAAGCGTAAACTTGAAAACATTTGTATACTTCTCTCTCTTATTTTATTTTAAGTAGAGTTACCAAGTTTATTATACAGGCACATGTTTGAGGGAAAATGTTTACATTTATTATTATTAGTATTATTTTAATAATAGTTAATAATATTTATGCTCTATAATTAACAAACTTGCGTTTTTGTATGCGCATTTCAAAAAATAAATCATTATAATAGATTTAACAAGTTAAAACTTTAATTACAATTTTACAGAATCCAGTAAATTTGCATTAAATTTATAACAGGGTAACATTAATCATCGTTAGTGTCTGCCACTATTCGCACGAAAAATTTGGTGCCATTAGTGTGACCACTGCGGAAAATGTGTGTGTATTAGTAAAAAAAATGTGAGTGTATTGAGTTTTTCGAACTTGCAGTGTGATGTGAGATTGGTGGGTAATATGCCAAACTTATGTTCATATTTGTAAAAGAATAATGAAAAAACGTATGAAATAAAAGACCAACCCGTGTATACTCTTAACATTGTTCTGTATGATATCTGGTTGAAAATATTAACATTCATGTTAAAATAGAAATAACTATTGCAAAGCTAATTAGAACAAACAAAAATTATGGCGGCATCTACTGTGGCATAGTCACGCTGAGCAAAATGAAGTGACACTCTGTTATACAAAAGAAATGTATTTTCCCCACAACAAAATACTGCAGAATTTTATGTAAATAAAATAACCGATTTATTTCTAACATGCAGTTACTATGAATATACATACATACATATATATAATATATGTACATTATTTGTATTATATAATATGTGTATGTATGTATATTTAAATATTACACACAAAAAATACAACATCAAACGTTATTTTTGTGTTTTTCTCTTTAAATAAATTAATACATAAATTTTTTTGCTAAATTTACATTTGGGCAATTCACAACAGGTGTTGTATATTGTATGTTGTATTGAAATACACAATACAATCATTTGTTGTGAACACTCAGTTGTATTTTCATATTGTAAAACGCTTTCTTTAGTAATTTTCGATCCAACGAGGAAAGATCGCTTCGTCGCTTCTGCTATTTTGTATAAGAGAAAACACTTGTCAGTGTTTGCTTTTTGGTCGTGAGATGTACCCTGGAGTTTTAGTTACGTACCTCTTGCATTTTAATTTATAATGAAAAAAAAATGTTAAATGTTTTGGTTGGTACTGAAAGAGAAAATCCATACTAAAAATATAAACATTAATTTTTATATAAATAAACTTATCGATGTATTTGCGTTATTTGCCATATTTTATTTTATAATTATTTATGCTGATAATATTGTATGTATTTGTTTTTTCTTTTTCATAAAAACTGGCATTCACTTGGAACTGATATGTTATGATACAATATACAACATTTACTAAACATAGCAAATGAAGTTGGATCGTGTATCAGATTTTTCAGTGAAAATTACCAACAACAATTTTACACTATTGTAAAGTGATACACGATACAAGAGATACAACGATACATTACCCATTGTGAATTGCCCAATTGTTTTTTTTATTAACAACTAGGTATTTTAGCATTATTTGCTTTAGATGTTGGTGAATTTTTACTCCCTTTATATTAACTCGTAGTGTCTGCTTGTCGAAAAAATTTTGGATCGATTTTAACCACTTTCCCGTGACCCAATCGATCTGAAATTTTGCAGGCAGGCTTGTGGCAATGACAGAAATGATCTAACATATTTTTTTAGTGATGCCAAAACAATGGAAACTTTTAAATTTTTCTACCAGAGTTGATAAAAAAATGTACAAAGGGTTTGTTTTTGTTATATTATTACCATAACGACCACAAAAACAACAAGTCCAGCTATGAAAACAATGCAACATTTAGAATAACAACAAGAACAATATAGAAATATCATGTTTTTTTTTATTTTTTTTTACTTTTTCAGAGATTTCCCTGGACCTGTTCCACCGATTTTAATGATTTTTGAAGTAGAAATCTTTCCATGAATTTGGTGAATCATTCTCACTAAAAATGATCACTGTAGCTGCACTATTGAGGGCGTGATCGTGACAAGAACAACATAGAAAATTATTTTTTTTTCAAGACTTTTTTAGTTCTTCATTCAAATCTCGGGCCCTAATCGACCGATTTGGACGATTTTAAATATCAAATTTCTCAGGATGTTAGTGAATCATTTTTATGTCAACGAGTACCCTAGCTGCCGGATTGATGCCGTCATCGTGATTTCCACAGACGGACAGACGGACATCGCTATATCAACTCCGGTTGTTATAAGGATCACAAATATATAAATTTTATGGGGTCCAAAATTTTTTTTCTAATTATTACAAACGGAATGACAAACTTATATATACCCTCTGCACACTGGAGTGGAGGGTATAACAACTCTACAACAGCAACAATGAGTCATATGTTTTTCAAATAGGAAAAAACTGTTTATGTGTTAGTTTCGGTCATTCCCCAGTATGCATTGAAATATTATTTCGCCAATGTTGGAGAAAAGTTAAGTTCTTAAATTGATGTGAAATGTAATTCTCAACTTGGGTTGAACAATTTTTCTCCTTGTTTGCTTTCAACTTGACATCAAGTTGAGACTTAACATTTTTTCCAATCTTTGGGAAACATTTTTACTCTCAATTGGATATCCAACACTTTTCTCCACTTGAGACCAAACATTTTTTCAACTTGAATACGATTTGTGTTAAGTCTGAGATATTATTTAAATATGTCATAAATAATAAATTAAATTAAAAAATGCCAAAAAAGTACAAATAAATCATTGATATATTTTTAATTATTTCTGCTTTTTGTCAAATTTTTCAAAAAATGTACAACTAATTAATTCATTTATTTTTAATTCTAGATTTTAAAAAATGTACATAATATGTACATTTAATGTTAAATATGTACATAGTAATGTTAAATATATAATGAAATTAAATTGAAAATTGAAACATTAAAAAAAGTAATTGTTTTCATTTCTAAAATTAGTATAATATTTTTTAATATGGCAATTCCGTACCTTCCATTTGATACCGATTGGAAATATTTCTTTGCTATCAAGTTGAGAATCACAAATTTCTCAATTTGATAACTATGAAAATCGCCATATAAAAAATGTGCCTTTTAAGTTGAGAAGACTATATTCGAACTATTGAGGGCATTTGAGAATTAACGTTGGAGATTTGAAAAATGTATTTGATCTCAAATGCACCTCAACTTGATAGCAAACAAAAATGTTTAGTGGGACATTTATTGTAGGGTCGTTTGCACACACACAAAAAATAGAAAATAAATTGTCAATAAGCAAAGCAAGTGGCTTCGAAATTCGATGATGCCAGTTAATCATTTTTTGTTCACGCGGAATTTATAATTGGAGGAATTTTTTTCTCGAGAAATGTATTTTCCGTGAGAAAGAAATTCCTTGAGAATATTCATAATTGGGATGAATAACTTTTAATTGGAACTTTTTAGTCAGAATAAATCATAATTCTAGTTAGATATTAGTTAATATTTAATTAGAAAAAATATTGTGGTGGCATCTACGCAATTATTGAGGCAGTCACGGAAAAATTAAATGCAAGTCTGTTTTTTTTAATATAACAAAAATGGATTTTCCCTTTAACAAAATATGGCAGAATTCTTTATAAATGAAATGCAAAATGGAAAATCAATTTTGTGCTAATTCTTAACAAAATTAATAAAATATATATATGTATTATTATATTTATTAATATTTGTAATTTTATTTGACACAATTTCACACACAGTTTTACAGATCAACTGTTTTAATTAGAAAAAATATTTTGGTGGCATCTACGCAATTATTGAGGCAGTCACGGAAAAATTAAATGCAAGTCTGTTTTTTTTAATATAACAAAAATGGATTTTCCCTTTAACAAAATATGGCAGAATTCTTTATAAATGAAATGCAAAATGGAAAATCAATTTTGTGCTAATTCTTAACAAAATTAATAATATATATATATATGTATTATTATATTTATTAATATTTGTAATTTTATTTGACACAATTTCACACACAGTTTTACAGATCAACTGTTTTCAACTGATTTAGAAGTTTTCTGTTTTTGAAACAGTAGTGCCAATTTGTAATATTTTGTGATGTAATGAAAATCGCAGAATAATAAGTTAATACACAATAAAAAATATTAAATTTTTAAGTTTTATATACATATTGCAATAAAAAAAACTTTGGTAAATTTACATTGAAGATGGTCAGAAATGAATGAGAAAAAATATATAGGCATTTCAGAAAAGCACATTTAATATTAAACTTTATGCACAAAATATATGGGTTTTTGTTGTTTCGAATTTAACTGTGGCTCTAAGTGAAAAGTTTTAGACCGATCGTATATTACATCTTGAGGATCCTCACCTAATATTTTCAAATATATTAAATTCTTTTTAACTCATTTAACCTCATTACGAAAATAGTAAAACAGTAAATATGGAAAATCCACGCACCTCAAAAAATTGTTTTCTATGAAATAAATTAAAGACATTTCATATTATACAATTTTCTTTCAAAAATGTATCAATTATTGCAAATTTGAAATTTGACATATAGTATTTGTACATATATTTGTATAGATTTCGCAGTATGAAAAGAACTATTATTTCTTTATTTAGAATATATGTAAGTATTGCTCGCAAAAAAATGCAACATCATGAATGAAACACATAGACGACTGCTGGCAGCAGCATTTGTAGTCGTATAGTCAGCTACTTGATTTTTCTGAATACGACAGCAACATATAATACAAATGCTTTTTATTTAAATATACAATTACTTTTACTTATTTAAAATGCATTAGTACAACGTAAAAATAAATAAATTAGTTTAACGCCTTTTGATTATTAATGGAATTATAGCCTTTCATTTTGCGATTTTTTTTTTAAACAAAATAAAATATTTCATAGCACTAACTTCTTTTACATATTTTGTTATATTGTCAACACTATTTTTGTTTTGTAGCCAACAAAACACACTTGCAGTTTTTTTTTTCTATTTGAAGAACATATGACTGCCATTGTTGCTGTTGTAGAGTTGTTTTTTTTTTTGATTTTGTTTCGTTAACTCTTTTGTATTAAAGCACCTCCAATATATGTATCCATTTTAGTTTGCAAATTCAGTATATTTATAATTTATTACTTACAGCAAAAAATAATAGAAACAATTTTATCAGTTATGCTTACGAAACTATATAAATAGACTTGAAGTTGGCTGCAAAAGCAGTAGCCTGTGTAAAGAACAAGTTAGCGACATGTAACTGTTACGTAACGTGTCAGCCTTTTTTTCACATGAAAAGTATTGGGACGTTCCGGTTACGTTCGGTAACTGTTTTAAATGATTTTCATGTAAAAAAAAACAACTGACTCGTTACGATTACGGGTAGAAAACATTGACCTTTTATATGTATTATAATGCTATGAATGCATTTATCTTTATTTTATTTTATTTATATATTCTTTTTTTTTTGTATTGTATATTATTTTTTTTTATTATTATTACTATTTCATTTAATTATTTTTTTCTTTAAATAAATTAATACATAAAAATTTGTTTTTTAAATTATTGGTGAACTTTTACTCCCTTTACTTACTGCCTTTATATTAACTGGTAGTGTCTGCTTGTCGACAAAATTTTGGATCGATTTTTAGCCCCTTTCCCGTCAGCCAATCGATCTGAAATTTTGCATGCAGGCTCGTGGCAATGACAGAAATGATCTAACAAATTTTTTTAGTGATGCCAAAACAATGGAAACTTTTAAAATTTTCTACCAGAGTTCACAAAAAAATGTACAAAGGGTTTGTTTTTATTATATTATTACCACAACGACCACAAAAACAACAAGTCCAGCTATGACAACAATGCAACATTTAGAATAACAACAGGAACAATATGGAAACATCATGTTTTTCATTTTTTTTTTAATTTTTCATAGATTTACCTGGACCTGTTCCACCGATTTTAATGATTTTTGAAGTAGAAATCTTCCCATGAATTTGGTGAATCATTCTCACTAAAAATTATCACCCTAGCTATCCTATTGAGGGCGTGATCGTGACAAGAACAACATAGAAAATTATATTTTTTCAAGACTTTTTTTAGTTCTTCATTCAAATCTCGGGCCCTAATTGACCGATTTGGACGATTTTAAATAGCAAACTTTTCAGGATGTTAATGAATCATTTTTTATGCCAACGAGCACCCTAGCTGCCCGATTGATGCCGTCATCGTGATTTCCACAGACGGACAGACGGACAGACGGACAGACGGACAGACGGACATCGCTATATCAACTCCGGTTGTTATAAGGATCACAAATATATATATTTTATGGGGTCCAAATTTTTTTTTCTAATTATTACAAACGGAATGACAAACTTATATATACCCTCTGCACACTGGAGTGGAGGGTATAAAATATAGTATTCCAGGTAATTTCATTAAAAATCGAAATATAAATAAAATATATTGGAAATAAATAAAACTAATTTTTATTTCTCGTTTAGATAAATCTGTTGCCGATTGCGTTGAAACCTTATTCGGAGTATAGCATATGATGCTAAAGAAGCTAGTGAACCTAGTAGTACTTTTCCTGACTTGTTACTGTTTATGGCTCTTAGACTTCGTCCAAATCTCCACTGCTACACTACACCCAATGGTGAAGAAGCGCTGGGTTATACGAAATTTGAACAAGCTTTGAAATATAAATTCCGCGGCAGATCGTACTTGTTGCAAGCCATTATTTATGCCTCATACTCCCAATATATTGTGTTTAGAATTCTGGGTGATTCTGTATTGGATTATTTGATAAGGCTTTTGTATGAAGACCCTAGTCAGCATTCACCTGGAGCCTTAACCGATTTGAGATCTGCTTTAGTTAACAATACCGTATTTGCGTAATTAGCTGTAAGGCATGAAAACTGCAAATATTTTAGACACTTGTCTCAGGTCGTAACGAAGCTATTGATCGTTTTGTGCGTATTCATATGAAAAATGGTTATAGTATAAACGAAGGGGTTAATATTATGAAGACGTTGAAATACCAAAGGCATTAATTAGGTGATTGTTTTAGTTCAAGATGACAACTAGTTTATTCATTGTTTTTTTATATTACAGTAGTGCCATATTATAAATACATATACTATACATACTATATAAGGTTACCATATTATAAATACATACATATATATAACATCTCCCTCTTTTAGCTAATCAACTAAATATTGAGATACAGAAATACAAATAATGATATATAAAATATATGTTCAAAGAAAAGTATTATATTTCAATTTCGTTTACGTAACCAACGGGTATTTCTCCTAAACAGAGAACCATCCTCCAACTCTATCCAATATGACCTAGGGTCTCCATGGTACTCCAACACTTTAGCCTTTACCCATCCTTTCCGGTTGTGATTATACCAAATATTTTCCCCCTTCTGAAATGGCGGCTTGGACACAGCTCCGCGGTCATAGTATTTCTTATAATACTGGTTCTTTAAATTTATGTTCTTATTTATGTTCGGGACAACTACTGGAACATATAAATTACTTTTTGCTGGAATCAATGTTCGTGTTTTCCGGCTCATTAAAAGTTCTACAGGAGAGGCATTTGTTTCTTTCAAAGGTGTATTCCTGTATTCGAGTAAGGCTATCCATAATTCTTCATTGTTTTCTCGACTCTTTTTTATCAAATTTTTCGCTATTCCAACATATCGTTCTGCAAAACCATTTGACTGGGCATACCCGGGGCTTGTTGTTGTAAGTTTTATTCCATTTTGTTTACAAAAAGTTTTAAATTCGTATTCCATGGTTGGCAAAACAAGTTTTAAGTTTATCTACACATTCGTTTGCAGTTTTAGATCTCATTGGGAGTACCTCTAAGTATCGAGTATAATAGTCTGCAACAATTAAATATGTTTTTGAAGCATATTCGCAAATGTCAATACCAAGTTTATTATAAGGAAGGCTAGGGACACTATGTGGTATTAATGGTTCCTTTCCATTTGATGAACGGTATTTTTGACAAACAGAACATTTCGCTATCATATTTTCTATAGATTCATCAATTTTTGGCCAATAGACTAATTCGCGAGCTCTTTTCTTAGTTTTCTCTACTCCAAGGTGAGCGACATGTAATTTTGACAACACTTCTTCGCGTAACCCAACTGGCACAATTACTCTATTGTTAAGAAATATAAGGTCATCTTCAATAAATAAGTCGTTTCTAAGTTTCCAATAAAATGTAACATTTTCACTAACATCTTTTTTATCTTTTGGCCACCCATTCAGCAAAATTTTTTTCAATTCGAACAATGACTTATCATTTTTTAATTCTCTTCGAAAACTTTCTAATCGATCATGCGCAATATTAATGGAGTGAACAAACTCATCCAAATCTTCAATTTCTTTGGTACGATTTCCTTTATCATAATAACGGGATAAAAAATCTGCAATATATAGATATTTACCAGGAATGTGTATTAGATTAATGTCGTATTTAATTAAACTCAATTTCATACGTTGAAGTCTTGCTGATGGAATTTTACAAAAATCTTTTTTCATTATCTCTACCAGTGGTTTATGGTCGCTTTCTACAGTAATTTTTCGACCATATATGTAATAATGAAACTTACGACATGCAAATACAACAGCTAGTAGCTCTTTGTCAACTTGAGCGTAATTAATTTCTGCATCAGTCAAGCTTCTAGACGCAAACGCAATGGGCTTACCATTTTGCATAATACAACACCCAATCCCTGATTTTGAAGCGTCCGTTTGAATAGTGATTTCTTTTGTATCGTCGAATGATTGAAGTGTGGGAGCGTGGGCAATTAACTGTTTTATAGATTCTAAACATTCATCATGTACAGATTGCCACTGGTAAATAACATTATTCTTTAATAATTCTCTAAGTGGCTGCGAAATTTCAGCTAAATTTGGGATATATTCACGTATATAATTAATCATGCCAAGTAATTTTTGTAAATCAGTTTTATCCTTAGGCTTACCTATTTTTAAGATAGCGTCAACTCTCTCTGGATCACAGTTAATACCACTGTGCGAAATTATTTTGCCCAAATACTTCACTTCAGTCACTCGAAATTGAATTTTTTCCATGTTAAATTTTATGTTGACATCTCTTGCTCGATTTACTACACGTTGCAATATTTGGTCATGCTCTTCAATGCTATCTGCAGCAATCAATATATCATCAATATAAACAATTACACCTGGTATATCTTCAAAATTTCGCTCGTTGTATTTTTGAAAAACTTCAGGGCAAATTTTTATGCCATATGGAAGTCTTTAAAACGATAACATCCAAACGGTGTATTAAAAGTACATAATTCGCTCGCTTTTTTGCTAAGGCCAATTTGCCAAAAACCTTCTTTTAGATCTAGCACAGTAAAGAAACGTTTGTTTGCTAGTTTAGCGGATATCGACTCAAATGATGGAATTATATGGTTTTCCACTAATATGTCAGCATTAACATCTTGCGGATCAATACATAATCGGAGTTGTCCTGTTTTTTTCTCAACAATAACCAAATTTGATGCACGCTCTATTGGACCATCTACACGTTCTATGATATCTCGGTCATTCTCTGAAGTTCCTGTTTAACTCGATCATTCAATGATAGTGGTACACGTCTTGCCGCTTTTACTACTGGAACAGAATTTTGCTTCACTTTAATATCCAAATTATTGACAAAACAGCCCAATCCTTCAAAAATGTCACGATTTTTTTCAATAAAATATTCTTCCGAAGTTTTGGAAACAATATCTATACGCTTAATTAGCTTTAGCTTCTCACATGCTTCTAAACCCAATAATGGTTCGTAAGGTGTTTCGATCACTGTAAATTTTAAAACGGTTATTTCATTACGACACATAACCACACACTCAACAGTTCCTTTATAGTTTAAATCAGTTCCTCCGTAACTCTGTGGGGGCAAACCACTACTTTTAAGAATTACATTTTTCATATACTTTAAAAATCTATAGGGCAGAACATTCACATCAGCTCCCGTGTCTAACTTAAATTTTATTATACATTCATTTACTCGTATTTTTTCATACCATAATTTTCTTTCCACATCGCATTCTGAAATATTATGTAAATAAACATCATCGCCTTCTACTACAGAATTATCGTATTCTTTTATTTCTCGCACTTTCGTAGCAAGCAAGCAACGCTAAAATGATTAAATCGACCGCAGTTGTTACATCGTTTACCAAATGCTGGACACCGCCTATTAAAATGTGTACCTTACAAAATTTGCAATTTTTCTTTTGCTCACTATTGTAATGTGTTATACTCTGAGATGATCCGTTAATTGTTGTTGGATTGTTGTTCAATCGTTTTGGAACTTTTAAATTCATATTTGCCCTTGCATTTACTGCGTCAACTGTTGTTGTATTTTCAATTTGCTTTTGCATGTCGTTCGCATGTCTTTCTACCAATTCGGATGCACGTGCAATTTCAATTGTTTTTTGTAGATTTAAATTATTTGTTTCAAGAAATTTTTTTCGAAGTTTGTGGTTGTTTATGCCTATAACAATATTGTCACGAACCATTCTATCTGGATCTTTATAACCACAACTCTTTACTAATTTTTGTAAATCTAGTAAATATGTTTCAAACGATTCATTTTCTTCTTGCTTTCTTGAATTAAATTTAAATGCTTCGTAAACTTCATTTTTCTGTGGGGTACAATACTTTGAAACTGCTGTCACAACTGCAGTGTAGTTTTTCTTTTGCTCTTCGGACAAACCTAGTGTATTAAAAATTTCAACTGTTTCCGGTCCACAAGCGTTTAAGAAAATTGCAGCTTTTTGTTGATCGCTTCTTTCATGCAACCCAATAGCAATAGCAAAGATATCAAAATTTTGCTTAAACACACGCCAGTTTTCTGCAATATTTCCATCAAGCCTTAATGCATCTGGTCTCCGAACATCGAAATTCGCAAAATTATTTTCAGTCATTTTTCCGTCTTCTAATTTAATTTGAACTCTTGTTTTAACCATTTAATTAATTTATTTTTTCCGATACCGGCTGCGCCATGTTTTAGTTCAAGATGACAACTAGTTAATTCATTGTTTTTATACCCTATACCACTATGTGGTTTGGGTATAATGACTTTGTGCTGCTGTTTGTAACAACCAAAAATATTTGACCTAGACCCATCTTTAATTATACCGATCGAATCAGAATCACTTTCTGAGTTGATTTAACAATGTCCGTCCGTCCGTCCGTCTGTGTGTCTATGTAAACCTTGTAATCAAACTGCAGGTCGCAAATATGAATATATTTTGATGAAATTTGGTTTGTAAGCTTTTATCGGCCATGGGATGAACGCTATTGAAATTGGTGAGAATCGGTCCATGTTCAGACCTAGCCCCCATACAAATTAGCCATATGAAATCGACATAAATTGCCATAAGATCCAAATTGTCATATAGATCTTACTCAAATTGGGTTTGTATGCGTTCATTACATCCATTAATGAGTAGTCCAAAAATTATCCCTTTGACCCCATATAGAGCTGCTTCCCGATCTTCACTTAAATCTATTAAAAAAACAAAAATATGATCAGGATCGGTCCATTTTTGGACCTAGTCCCTATATAGATATAGCATCCGATATGAACTTTTTCATATCTGCAGCCAAAAAAATTAATAAAAATCCCACTCAAATTTGGTTTTTGCTTATTTTCTATGTCCAGTTAGTTGGGCCTAAGAGATAGGGTTTCTAAACGCATGGTATAGGGTATCGTACAGTCGGTCTAGACCGACTATAATTTTCTTACTTGTTTTATATTACAGTAGTGCCATATTATAAATACATATACATACTATATAAGGTTACCATATTATAAATACATATATATAACAGTGATGTTTTCGAGTCTGTTGCAGGTGCGATATTTTTAGACTCGAATATGTCTCTAGATGCTGTGTGGTTGGTTTACTATAATATGATGCGTCCTGAAATTGAACAATTTAGCAATTCGGTGCCAAATTTACAAATAAGGGAACTACTTGGATAAGAACCTGAAACTGCCAAATTTATGTTATTTTTTATGCTTTAACATTTAAATTGTACATGGGATCAAATTTTTCATTTTCAGCAAACCCGAAAAATTAACTGATGGCCGATGTGTTCGTGTTACCGTACAAGTTTTTCGGTAGAAAATATCGGATTGCCAAATATACTGCTGATAAATGTGCTTTACGTCAGTTGAAGAATTTTTTTTATATTTTAATCTATGTTGTGTAGTTAGATCGAAAAATTCAAAAAATATATACATTTCATTATGTTAAAGTATCAAAAAAATTTTTCAAATAATAAACCATTCTTTTGTTTTAGTTTTGAAATAAATGCCCGTAGTTTCGTTTTATTTTTGCATAGATGCAGAGATAATTAAAAATTTACATTAAATGCTAGTTTTAAATTAAAGCAATCAAAAGGAACTAATGTTGTAGTTAGAGGTTTAACTTTAGCCATTTGTAGTTTTGGCTTTACTTTCGACTTTTTTACGCGTTTTAAGCGATCTATATATTACTTTTCATAAATTGAGCATACATTGCCATCTACAAATATATTTTTTATTTCATACTTCTCGTATATATTGAAATTTGTTTAAGGATTGATGGGCTTTTGTGGAATATGTAGGTTGCGCTACCATTTTTTCTATTCGTATTGATTTGGTTGCTCCTATTGTTTACTTTTATCAAAATTGAATCCTCCATTAACTTCATTCCAAGGTGTACAAGTCCGTCTACTTATAGGAATAAAAAAAAATCATGTGAGTCCGATCACAAGGAAGATGTGTAAACATCTAAAAATTAAAGCATTTTTTATTAACGTTGTGCTGAACGCTATTGAAATTGGTGAGAATCGGTCCAAGTTCAGACCTAGTCCCCATACAAATGACCGGCATGTTTCCCTTAATGATCCATCGTGTGTAGTAATGTTTCATGTCCAAATTTATGTTTCAATTTTGGTTCGTCAAAAATCAAATTATTTTGATATTTTATGTTTCCAAACTGAATGTTCCACGGCTGTATCAATGTTTACTGTTTTTGCTCTATTATTTAATTGAGAGCAGTGCTGTAATGTTGTTTTGTATATCGGACTAAAGAAAATAAAAGACAAAAATGGAGAACATTTAAGATAATGAAAATTTTAAGAATTTTTTTAATAATAATGAATACTGATAATTGAAGTTTTAAGAATTTTATAAACTATTATAAAAATGTACAAATTTTTATAAATTTTTGAAAATTTTATAGCTGAATATAAAATTTATTTTCTTCCGCATATATTTGTTTAATATGTACTAATATATTCAATTTTAAAAATTTTATAAATAATAATGATAATGAAAATTTTAAGTATTTTATAAACTAATATAAAAATATAGAAATTTTTATAATTTTTTGCAAATTTTAAAGTTGAATATAAAATTTATTTTCTTCCACATATAGTTCTTAAGTATGTACTAATATATTCAATAAACAAACAGAATTGATGTTTCCATCGTCTGTATTAAAAAAAGAAAAAAACAGAAAAAACATTTCCAAATAGAGTAAAGACGCGGTTTTCTTTAGAACTCAAATAAAACTAAACAAAATACCGAAATATTTTGGTGCAATTCTGGAAATCATTGTGGTTTGTGAATAAAAACATCTATTCAAGAAGTAAGCGCTATCTACATGTGTATAGCAAGCAACTGCTATGTTTGTCATACTTGATGGTTGCAGTTGTATGCTATACATTCATGGCGCTTTCTGTTGGTTGATGAATTAGCTAAATAATTGTAGCTTCCATTTCCGTAAATAGTTCCGCTTCCGTAAGGGAAGTTTGTGATTTTTACCCCCCTGATCGCATAGATGTTTACACATCAAAAAGTACAAAATTAATTAATTAATTAAGATGAAATCTGTGATAACAACTATGATATAATAATATGTGGAGACTTTAATATAGATTGGTCGCAAAATGTTTTTTATAAGAATAGAATTGAAAGCAGTTTAAATGATAATGGATTGAAACAAATCGTAAACAATTATACACGGGTAACAAAACATTCCAATACTATAATTGATTATGTTATAACAAATAGCCATAATGTGACGGTAGAAAATATTTGCAATAATAATATAGCAGATCACGAATCTTTGTACATAAATATTGAAAATAAATACATTAGTCAAAAGGAAACAAATATTAAGACTCAAGATATATTTAAATATAATAAGAATTTATTCAACAGACAATTATATGCAATATTAAAGTATAACATAGACAATGGTGTAAATGAAAACGCAGTAGTGTTGGATAAATCTCTTGAGGAAGTGATCAAAAAATTTTCTAATAAGAAGACAATACAACATACAAATGGTGCAAATAAGTGGTTTAATAATGAACTTCGTGTATTAAAAAGAGAACAAATTATAAAACAGCAAATCGCAAGGTATGAGAACACTGACGAAGCGTGGTCAAATTATAGATCGATAAGAAATGTATATAAAGTAAAAATTGAAAATGAGAAAAACAAATACATAAATAATAAAATAAATAACGCAAAAGATCAAAAACAAATGTGGAAAGAAATAAAAAACCTAGTATTTAAAAAGAAACAACCTGTGATAAAAAATGTGATATTTAACCATATAGAATATAATGATAACAATCAGATAGCTAGGCATTTTAACAATTATTTTGTCAGTAGTATTAGATCAATAAGAGAATCGATTGAGAAAGTGCAATACGTTAACAACATAAAACCAATAACACACAAATTCAAATTTCGCGCAAGAACGAATTTAGAACTTAGGGCCATAATAATGCAACTAAATGATAAACCAGACTATAACAAAATATCGAGAAAAATTATAATTGATAATTGGAACATAACGGGAAATATTTTGTTAAGTATAATAAATAATTCTTTAAAATATGGAGAGTTTCCGGAAAATTGGAAGGAAACAATGATAACACCAATTGAGAAGATAGCAAACACAAAGAAATGTGAAGAATATCGTCCGATAAATACATTAAAAACGTGTGAAAGATTTTAGAAAAAGTGGTAAAAATACAATTAGAAAATTATATTGAGAAATACTCGTTATCAAAATATAAATCTGGGTTCAGAAAAATTATGTGATAAATCGGTGGAAGAAAATAGAAAAACATAATAAAGTAATGGCAATTTTTTTGGACTTTAAAAGAGCATTTGAGACCATAGACAGGGAAATAATGTTAAAGAAACTTTATATGTACGGAGTACAGAACACCGAGCTAAAATGGTTTAAATCATATTTAACGAATAGGAAACAAATTACAAAGGTTAATGGTATATAATCCATTTCAATTGAAAATGATTTCGGTGTTCCGCAGGGATCAATATTGGGTGCACTATTATTTAGTATATATATAAATGATATGCCTAACATATTACAAAAATGTGAAATTATTTTATATGCAGATGATACTCTCATATACACGGAAGGAGATAACGAGAACCAATGCCAAAACAATTTGACGCAGGATATAAAGAATATTAATATATGGTTAAAAATGAATAAACTGAAACTAAATGAACAGAAAACAAAAATAATATAAATAAATATGACTAGCAATGCAAACTTTATAATAAATGGTGAAATAATAGAAAAAGTGAGACAAATAAAGTACCTTGGTTTCATTATTGATAAAGAACTAAAATTCAACGATCACATAGAGTATATTTGTAAGAAAATCGGTAAAAAAAAATTGGTTGTTTCAAAAGAATTAGGAATAAAATATCACCAATGACAGCAATAAATATATATAATACCATGATAAAACCACACTTGGAATATGGTTCGACAATTATATATACATGTTGTAGAGCAGCACAACTGGACAGACTACAAAAATTGCAAAATAAGGCAATGCGGACAATTCTAACATACAACAGGTATACACCAATAGCTATAATGTTAGATGCACTCAAGTGGATGAGTATAAAGCAAAGATTGGAATTAAATACTTTAATGTTTATACAAAAAATAAGAAATGGTAATGCGCCAGAATATTTAAGCGAGCAACTAAATTATGTAGGAGATGTACAGCCGTATAGACTAAGAAATGCTGAAAATTTTAGAATACAACGAGTCGCCACAACGGCAATGCAGCGATCACTTTTCTACAAAGGACTTAAATTATATAACTTAATTCCAAATAATATAAAAAATGAGAGAAATGAATGTGTCTTTAGAAGAGAATGTGTAAAATTTATAAGAAATAATGTGTTTTTATAGAGCTAAAATTGAAAATTAAACTATTTATGAAATATGTAAACATTGTGAACATTAAAAGTATTAAAAATACTGATAAATAAAATTAATAAATAATTCCAAAAACACAGTTCATATAGCTGATGCTGCAACAGAGCTTATCCCGTGGTTCGTACCAGGGATGAGTAACCTCTAGCATATGCGGACCTATGCAGGGTGGATTTATTTCTATTATTATTTCTATTTATGAAGCTAACGGTATAGTACCAAATGTGATGGGAATATTACTAGACAAATTACGATGAGAAGCACTGACACGCACTCTACATGCAAGTCATAATCAAAAACAATGATACAATACCACAATTCAACTTGCGAAAAGTTTCGTCACCAGCAACTGGACCAATGGTTAGCTTAGCTATAGTAATTTGTGATTACTTCCTTTCGGCCCTGGGTTGAGTAGTATTGTATGCAATTGTCTTAAAACAAATTTTTACAAGCATCAGCAAAACCCTCCAAAATGTCACTCAAAACCTTAGAACTGGCTTTTGTCTCATCCAACTCCTATTTTAACTCAGCCAACTTTTTATGTTGTTTGCGTTCCTTTTTCGATAAACTCAACAAACGTTGACGATGAGCCTCCAACTTCTTTTGTTTCAATTCATTTTCTTTCTCTGCATCTACATAAACATTTTTTATCTTCAAAGCCCACAAACAAGTTATACATTCCAAGTTGAAATTGTTGTTTTTGGCATTGATTAAATGATTAACGCGACGTACATATTGTGAAAAGAGTCATGTGAAGCTTTTTATAATTGGCAAACACAAAACGGAAACAATTCTTAATATCATGTTTACTTTCATCATCACCAGCAGCATGTTTACTTTTCGTTGTTTTTGCCTCTTTTCGACTGCAAAAATTTCGAATCTTCACCATCCAGCATGTCGGCTACATTATCCAGCATCTCATCTTCATATTGTTCATCATCGTTGTTTTACTCCTTGCTTTTTGGCCGCCTTTTGTGCCAACAATAGTAATTTTTGCTTTCTTCCTTCGGCTCTGCCTTGAGTAGTCTTGAATGTAATTGTCTTACGTAAAACAAATCACAAGCTATGGGTTTTAATATTCACCTTTTATATCAAAACAGAAAATACGATATTATTAATGTTTTTTAAATGTTTATCATAATAGCAAATACTCACTATTTTTTTCCATTATTATTGTTTTTTATTCTGGTTTCAAACATGTGTAGCTGTTCACTTGCACACATTATATTTTGTATATTTTATTATACCCTCCACTCCAGTGTGCAGAGGGTATATATAAGTTTGTCATTCCGTTTGTAATAATTAGAAAAAAAAATTTGGACCCCATAAAATATATATATTTGTGATCCTTATAACAACCGGAGTTGATATAGCGATGTCCGTCTGTCCGTCTGTCCGTCTGTCCGTCTGTCCGTCTGTGGAAATCACGATGACGGCATCAATCGGGCAGCTAGGGTGCTCGTTGGCATAAAAAATGATTCATTAACATCCTGAAAAGTTTGCTATTTAAAATCGTCCAAATCGGTCAATTAGGGCCCGAGATTTGAATGAAGAACTAAAAAAAGTCTTGAAAAAATATAATTTTCTATGTTGTTCTTGTCACGATCACGCCCTCAATAGGATAGCTAGGGTGATAATTTTTAGTGAGAATGATTCACCAAATTCATGGGAAGATTTCTACTTCAAAAATCATTAAAATCGGTGGAACAGGTCCAGGTAAATCTATGAAAAATTAAAAAAAAAATGAAAAACATGATGTTTCCATATTGTTCCTGTTGTTATTCTAAATGTTGCATTGTTGTCATAGCTGGACTTGTTGTTTTTGTGGTCGTTGTGGTAATAATATAATAAAAACAAACCCTTTGTACATTTTTTTGTGAACTCTGGTAGAAAATTTTAAAAGTTTCCATTGTTTTGGCATCACTAAAAAAATTTGTTAGATCATTTCTGTCATTGCCACGAGCCTGCATGCAAAATTTCAGATCGATTGGCTGACGGGAAAGGGGCTAAAAATCGATCCAAAATTTTGTCGACAAGCAGACACTACCAGTTAATATAAAGGCAGTAAGTAAAGGGAGTAAAAGTTCACCAATAATTTAAAAAACAAATTTTTATGTATTAATTTATTTAAAGAAAAAAATAATTAAATGAAATAGTAATAATAATAAAAAAAAATAATATACAATACAAAAAAAAAAGAATATATAAATAAAATAAAATAAAGATAAATGCATTCATAGCATTATAATACATATAAAAGGTCAATGTTTTCTACCCGTAATCGTAACGAGTCAGTTGTTTTTTTTTACATGAAAATCATTTAAAACAGTTACCGAACGTAACCGGAACGTCCCAATACTTTTCATGTGAAAAAAAGGCTGACACGTTACGTAACAGTTACATGTCGCTAACTTGTTCTTTACACAGGCTACTGCTTTTGCAGCCAACTTCAAGTCTATTTATATAGTTTCGTAAGCATAACTGATAAAATTGTTTCTATTATTTTTTGCTGTAAGTAATAAATTATAAATATACTGAATTTGCAAACTAAAATGGATACATATATTGGAGGTGCTTTAATACAAAAGAGTTAACGAAACAAAATCAAAAAAAAAAACAACTCTACAACAGCAACAATGGCAGTCATATGTTCTTCAAATAGAAAAAAAAAACTGCAAGTGTGTTTTGTTGGCTACAAAACAAAAATAGTGTTGACAATATAACAAAATATGTAAAAGAAGTTAGTGCTATGAAATATTTTATTTTGTTTAAAAAAAAAATCGCAAAATGAAAGGCTATAATTCCATTAATAATCAAAAGGCGTTAAACTAATTTATTTATTTTTACGTTGTACTAATGCATTTTAAATAAGTAAAAGTAATTGTATATTTAAATAAAAAGCATTTGTATTATATGTTGCTGTCGTATTCAGAAAAATCAAGTAGCTGACTATACGACTACAAATGCTGCTGCCAGCAGTCGTCTATGTGTTTCATTCATGATGTTGCATTTTTTTGCGAGCAATACTTACATATATTCTAAATAAAGAAATAATAGTTCTTTTCATACTGCGAAATCTATACAAATATATGTACAAATACTATATGTCAAATTTCAAATTTGCAATAATTGATACATTTTTGAAAGAAAATTGTATAATATGAAATGTCTTTAATTTATTTCATAGAAAACAATTTTTTGAGGTGCGTGGATTTTCCATATTTACTGTTTTACTATTTTCGTAATGAGGTTAAATGAGTTAAAAAGAATTTAATATATTTGAAAATATTAGGTGAGGATCCTCAAGATGTAATATACGATCGGTCTAAAACTTTTCACTTAGAGCCACAGTTAAATTCGAAACAACAAAAACCCATATATTTTGTGCATAAAGTTTAATATTAAATGTGCTTTTCTGAAATGCCTATATATTTTTTCTCATTCATTTCTGACCATCTTCAATGTAAATTTACCAAAGTTTTTTTTATTGCAATATGTATATAAAACTTAAAAATTTAATATTTTTTATTGTGTATTAACTTATTATTCTGCGATTTTCATTACATCACAAAATATTACAAATTGGCACTACTGTTTCAAAAACAGAAAACTTCTAAATCAGTTGAAAACAGTTGATCTGTAAAACTGTGTGTGAAATTGTGTCAAATAAAATTACAAATATTAATAAATATAATAATACATATATATATATATATTATTAATTTTGTTAAGAATTAGCACAAAATTGATTTTCCATTTTGCATTTCATTTATAAAGAATTCTGCCATATTTTGTTAAAGGGAAAATCCATTTTTGTTATATTAAAAAAAACAGACTTGCATTTAATTTTTCCGTGACTGCCTCAATAATTGCGTAGATGCCACCAAAATATTTTTTCTAATTAAAACAGTTGATCTGTAAAACTGTGTGTGAAATTGTGTCAAATAAAATTACAAATATTAATAAATATAATAATACATATATATATTTTATTAATTTTGTTAAGAATTAGCACAAAATTGATTTTCCATTTTGCATTTCATTTATAAAGAATTCTGCCATATTTGTTAAAGGGAAAATCCATTTTTGTTATATTAAAAAAAACAGACTTGCATTTAATTTTTCCGTGACTGCCTCAATAATTGCGTAGATGCCACCACAATATTTTTTCTAATTAAATATTAACTAATATCTAACTAGAATTATGATTTATTCTGACTAAAAAGTTCCAATTAAAAGTTATTCATCCCAATTATGAATATTCTCAAGGAATTTCTTTCTCACGGAAAATACATTTCTCGAGAAAAAAATTCCTCCAATTATAAATTCCGCGTGAACAAAAAATGATTAACTGGCATCATCGAATTTCGAAGCCACTTGCTTTGCTTATTGACAATTTATTTTCTATTTTTTGTGTGTGTGCAAACGACCCTACAATAAATGTCCCACTAAACATTTTTGTTTGCTATCAAGTTGAGGTGCATTTGAGATCAAATACATTTTTCAAATCTCCAACGTTAATTCTCAAATGCCCTCAATAGTTCGAATATAGTCTTCTCAACTTAAAAGGCACATTTTTTATATGGCGATTTTCATAGTTATCAAATTGAGAAATTTGTGATTCTCAACTTGATAGCAAAGAAATATTTCCAATCGGTATCAAATGGAAGGTACGGAATTGCCATATTAAAAAATATTATACTAATTTTAGAAATGAAAACAATTACTTTTTTTAATGTTTCAATTTTCAATTTAATTTCATTATATATTTAACATTACTATGTACATATTTAACATTAAATGTACATATTATGTACATTTTTTAAAATCTAGAATTAAAAATAAATGAATTAATTAGTTGTACATTTTTTGAAAAATTTGACAAAAAGCAGAAATAATTAAAAATATATCAATGATTTATTTGTACTTTTTTGGCATTTTTTAATTTAATTTATTATTTATGACATATTTAAATAATATCTCAGACTTAACACAAATCGTATTCAAGTTGAAAAAATGTTTGGTCTCAAGTGGAGAAAAGTGTTGGATATCCAATTGAGAGTAAAAATGTTTCCCAAAGATTGGAAAAAATGTTAAGTCTCAACTTGATGTCAAGTTGAAAGCAAACAAGGAGAAAAATTGTTCAACCCAAGTTGAGAATTACATTTCACATCAATTTAAGAACTTAACTTTTCTCCAACATTGGCGAAATAATATTTCAATGCATACTGGGGAATGACCGAAACTAACACATAAACAGTTTTTTCCTATTTGAAAAACATATGACTCATTGTTGCTGTTGTAGAGTTGTTATACCCTCCACTCCAGTGTGCAGAGGGTATATATAAGTTTGTCATTCCGTTTGTAATAATTAGAAAAAAAATTTTGGACCCCATAAAATTTATATATTTGTGATCCTTATAACAACCGGAGTTGATATAGCGATGTCCGTCTGTCCGTCTGTGGAAATCACGATGACGGCATCAATCCGGCAGCTAGGGTACTCGTTGACATAAAAATGATTCACTAACATCCTGAGAAATTTGATATTTAAAATCGTCCAAATCGGTCGATTAGGGCCCGAGATTTGAATGAAGAACTAAAAAAGTCTTGAAAAAAAAATAATTTTCTATGTTGTTCTTGTCACGATCACGCCCTCAATAGTGCAGCTACAGTGATCATTTTTAGTGAGAATGATTCACCAAATTCATGGAAAGATTTCTACTTCAAAAATCATTAAAATCGGTGGAACAGGTCCAGGGAAATCTCTGAAAAAGTAAAAAAAAATAAAAAAAAACATGATATTTCTATATTGTTCTTGTTGTTATTCTAAATGTTGCATTGTTTTCATAGCTGGACTTGTTGTTTTTGTGGTCGTTATGGTAATAATATAACAAAAACAAACCCTTTGTACATTTTTTTATCAACTCTGGTAGAAAAATTTAAAAGTTTCCATTGTTTTGGCATCACTAAAAAAATATGTTAGATCATTTCTGTCATTGCCACAAGCCTGCCTGCAAAATTTCAGATCGATTGGGTCACGGGAAAGTGGTTAAAATCGATCCAAAATTTTTTCGACAAGCAGACACTACGAGTTAATATAAAGGGAGTAAAAATTCACCAACATCTAAAGCAAATAATGCTAAAATACCTAGTTGTTAATAAAAAAAACAATTGGGCAATTCACAATGGGTAATGTATCGTTGTATCTCTTGTATCGTGTATCACTTTACAATAGTGTAAAATTGTTGTTGGTAATTTTCACTGAAAAATCTGATACACGATCCAACTTCATTTGCTATGTTTAGTAAATGTTGTATATTGTATCATAACATATCAGTTCCAAGTGAATACCAGTTTTTATGAAAAAGAAAAAACAAATACATACAATATTATCAGCATAAATAATTATAAAATAAAATATGGCAAATAACGCAAATACATCGATAAGTTTATTTATATAAAAATTAATGTTTATATTTTTAGTATGGATTTTCTCTTTCAGTACCAACCAAAACATTTAACATTTTTTTTTCATTATAAATTAAAATGCAAGAGGTACGTAACTAAAACTCCAGGGTACATCTCACGACCAAAAAGCAAACACTGACAAGTGTTTTCTCTTATACAAAATAGCAGAAGCGACGAAGCGATCTTTCCTCGTTGGATCGAAAATTACTAAAGAAAGCGTTTTACAATATGAAAATACAACTGAGTGTTCACAACAAATGATTGTATTGTGTATTTCAATACAACATACAATATACAACACCTGTTGTGAATTGCCCAAATGTAAATTTAGCAAAAAAATTTATGTATTAATTTATTTAAAGAGAAAAACACAAAAATAACGTTTGATGTTGTATTTTTTGTGTGTAATATTTAAATATACATACATACACATATTATATAATACAAATAATGTACATATATTATATATATGTATGTATGTATATTCATAGTAACTGCATGTTAGAAATAAATCGGTTATTTTATTTACATAAAATTCTGCAGTATTTTGTTGTGGGGAAAATACATTTCTTTTGTATAACAGAGTGTCACTTCATTTTGCTCAGCGTGACTATGCCACAGTAGATGCCGCCATAATTTTTGTTTGTTCTAATTAGCTTTGCAATAGTTATTTCTATTTTAACATGAATGTTAATATTTTCAACCAGATATCATACAGAACAATGTTAAGAGTATACACGGGTTGGTCTTTTATTTCATACGTTTTTTCATTATTCTTTTACAAATATGAACATAAGTTTGGCATATTACCCACCAATCTCACATCACACTGCAAGTTCGAAAAACTCAATACACTCACATTTTTTTTACTAATACACACACATTTTCCGCAGTGGTCACACTAATGGCACCAAATTTTTCGTGCGAATAGTGGCAGACACTAACGATGATTAATGTTACCCTGTTATAAATTTAATGCAAATTTACTGGATTCTGTAAAATTGTAATTAAAGTTTTAACTTGTTAAATCTATTATAATGATTTATTTTTTGAAATGCGCATACAAAAACGCAAGTTTGTTAATTATAGAGCATAAATATTATTAACTATTATTAAAATAATACTAATAATAATAAATGTAAACATTTTCCCTCAAACATGTGCCTGTATAATAAACTTGGTAACTCTACTTAAAATAAAATAAGAGAGAGAAGTATACAAATGTTTTCAAGTTTACGCTTCGACAACATTTTAAAAATGAGATTGCAGTCAGATGTTTGAGCATAAAATTTAATGGCGATGGATTCGACTAATTCGAACAATTTTTCGTTGATAATACGTACACAACGATTTTACAATTTCAGTGTGATGTGAGATTGGGGGGTTAACTTTTTGTTGTCTTTACAAAATAGAGTTACCGAGTTCGTCAATGAGTTTTTTGCTTACAAAACAGTTCTACATAGTTATATAGAATTATTATTCTGCTTTACCTATAAAATATCTGATTGCGATTACATCTAATTTTTAAAAATTGTTTATAATTAATAAAGCATTATTATTCACATAAATACAAAATTTCACTTTTTAAATTTTCCATTCAAATTTAAGAAAATATCAATTATAATAAAAACTGAAAATAAAATTTCCAATTATAAATTAGAAAATATTAATTGAGTTTCAGAAAATCATATCAAAACGTCGGAAATAATAATTTTAAATTTAGAAATATCTTTACATTTAAAAATGTTTACATATAAAAAAAATATTGCCATTCAGGAGATATTAATAACTTTTCAGTACCGCGATTCAGTAACTTCTTTTAACGATAGTCGAATTGTAAAAAAAAAGAAAATTGAAAAATTATCAGTAAAATTTTGAAACGATATTCGCTATTGTTAAAGTCAGCTGTTGTTGTTATCTAAACGACAACCATTTTTGTGTTGTTTATCCAATCGATAAAAACTTAAATTTTTAGGTTGAAATGTCGTCATACATAAATAAAAATCATGATATAGTGAAAATATTTTGCTTTAATTAAAAAACTTTTTTATATAAATAAAAAAATTAAATATAACCAAAATGCATGCCGATCAGCAACCACGATGACCAAAAAGCAAACACCGAAATAAATCCGAAATAATAGAAAAGAAGAAAACCAACCCAAAGAATTTGCTGAAATAATTTGGTATTAAGTTTAACAAATTGTTTACTTTTTCATTTACATTTATTATCAAGACTCAAACCGAGGTGGAGGGTATCAAAGATTCGGCACAGCCGAATTTAACACTCTTACTTGTTTTTTCTATTCTTTGTGTTTTTCGCTTATTTTGACAGAGATGCCACTCCTTTACAATTTAAATAAATAGAAAAACAGATTTGTCGATATTAATTTAAATTCAATGAATTTAAGAAAACCTCAAATGATATTTAAGAATTGCTAACATAAAAATTGTTACATAAGTAAACGTAATTTTATGAGAATGTTATTTTTTATATATAAATTTTCACAATTTTTTTTGGATGAAAATTTGAAGTTTTTCAGAAAATAAAGATAACATTAAATTATTTTATTTAAAATGTTTGGGACTTTTCGTTTTTTGCGTTTTTCATCCCTAATTTGATTATTTATTATTATAAATTTATTCTCTATGTTTTCAAAATATGGCAATACTTAAAAAAAAAGTTGAGAGAGCTTTTTTTTTGGTTATTATTTTGTTACTCCATCCGAACTATATGGCCACAATGAAGAAATATTTGGCCAGTTAAAAGAAACTATACAGCCATCTCCAATTAGCACGATTTAATGCATATAGCCACTCTACACAACCATTACCTTTGTAATGGAGATTAGGGCGAGCTATTTAATTAGCAAAAACTAAATTAAACGAGAAGTTATGTCATATAACCGGAAACGCATGCATATAGGTATATAACCAAAATGCATGCCGATCAGCAACCACGATGACCAAAAAGCAAACACCGAAATAAATCCGAAATAATAGAAAAGAAGAAAACCAACCCAAAGAATTTGCTGAAATAATTTGGTATTAAGTTTAACAAATTGTTTACTTTTTCATTTACATTTATTATCAAGACTCAAACCGAGGTGGAGGGTATCAAAGATTCGGCACAGCCGAATTTAACACTCTTACTTGTTTTTTAATCTCTTTCTCAAAGTCCTTGTAGCAATTCTAAGAAAAAAAAAAGGTAAACAAAGCCATACGGTTCGAGATTATTTTTTTGACAGCTGTCAAGTTGTCACGACTGTGTTAGGCTGTGGTATGTCACGTGCACAGCCTAACACAGTCGTGACAACTTGACAGCTGTCAAAAAAGTAAACACGAACCGTATGGCTTTGTTTACCTTTTTTTTCTTAGAATTGCTCTAACAAATTTGAGAAAGAGATTAAAAAATAAAATATACAAAATATAATGTGTGCAAGTGAACAGCTACACATGTTTGTAACAAGCATAAAAAACAATAATAATGGAAAAAAATAGTGAGTATTTGCTATTGATAAACATTTAAAAAACATTAATAATATCGTATTATCTGTTTTGATATAAAAATATGTATAAAAGGTGTATATTAAAACACATAGCTTGTGATTTGTTTTACGTAAAACAATTACATTCAAGACTACTCAAGCCAGGGCCGAAGGAAGAAAGCAAAAATTACTATTGCTGGCACAAAAAAAGGCGGCCAAGAAGGAAGAAGCAAAACAACGATGATGAACAATATGAAGATGCTGGATAATGTAGCCGACATGCTGGATGGTGAAGATTCGAAATTTTTGCAATCGAAAAGAGGCAAAAACAACGAAAAGTAAGCATGCTGCTGGTGATGATGAAAGTAAACATGATATTAAGAATTGTTTCCGTTTTGTGTTTGCCAATGATAAAAAGCTTCACATGACTCTTTTCACAATATGTACGTCGCGTAAATCATTTATTCAACGCCAAAAACAACAATTTCAACTTGGAATGTATAACTTGTTTGTGGGCTTTGAAGATAAAAAATGTTTATGTAGATGCAGAGAAAGAAAATGAATTGAAAGAAAAGAAGTTGGAGGCTCATTGTCAACGTTTGTTGAGTTTATCGAAAAAGGAACGCAAACAACATAAAAAGTTGGCTGAGTTAAAATAGGAGTTGGATGAGACAAAAGCCAATTCTAAGGTTTTGAGTGACATTTTGGAGGGTTTTGCTGATGCTTGTAAAAATTTGTTTTAAAACAATTGCATACAATACTACTCAACCCAGGGCCGAAAGGAAGTAATCACAAATTACTATAGCTAAGCTAACCATTGGTCCAGTTGCTGGTGACGAAACTTTTCGCAAGTTGAATTGTGGTATTGTATTATTGTTTTTGATTATGACTTGCATGTAGAGTTCGTGTAATGCTTCTCATCGTAATTTGTCTGGTAATATTCCCATCACATTGGGTACTATACCGTTAGCTTCATACATAAAACATTAATTTTCTACTTTTTTCATTCCTGTAAGTAGACGGACTTGTACACCTTGGAATGAAGTTAATGGAGGATTTAATTTTGATAAAAGTAAACAATAGAAGCAACAAAATCAATACGAATAGAAAAAATGTAAGCTGGTGCAATTATGTTTTCAATTTAATAAAATATGTGAATTATATTTTCAACAGCTCGAAAGCAAATAAATCTTAGTAGGAATGAACGACCAACCATTAGCAGAAATGGTAGCGCAACCTACATATTCCACAAAAGCCCATCAAGCCTTAAACAAATTTTAATATATAAGAGAAGGATGAAATAAAAAATGTATTTGTAGATTTCCACCGTTTTTAAGCATGATGTCCCCAAAATGATGACAATGTATGCTCAATTTATGAAAAGTAATATATAGATCGCTTAAAACGCGTAAAAAAGTCGAAAGTAAAGCCAAAACTACAAATGGTTAAAGTTAAACCTCTAACTACAACATTAGTTCCTTTTGATTGCTTTAATTTAATACTAGAATTTGATGTAAATTTTTAACTATCTCTGCATCTATGCAAAAATAAAACGAAACTACGGGCATTTATTTCAAAACTAAAACAAAAGAATGGTTTATTATTTGAAAAACTTTTTTGATGCTTTAACATAATGAAATGTATATATTTTTTTGAATTTTTCGATCTAACTACACAACATAGATTAAAATATAAAAAAATTCTTCAACTGACGTAAAGCACATTTATCAGCAGTACATTTGGCAATCCGATATTTTCTACCGAAAAACTTGTACGGTAACACGAACACGTCGGCCATCAGTTAATTTTTCGGGTTTGCTGAAAATTAAAAATTTGATCCCATGTACAATTTAAATGTTAAAGCATAAAAAAAAACATAAATTTGGCAGTTTCAGGTTCTTATCCAAGTAGTTCCCTTATTTGTAATTTTGGCACCGAATTGCTAAATTGTTCAATTTCAGGACTCATCATATTATAGTAAACCAACCACACAGCATCTAAAGACATATTCGAGTCTAAAAATATCGCACCTGCAACAGACTCGAAAACATCACCTAATTAATGCCTTTGGTATTTCAACGTCTTCATAATATTAACCTCTTCGTTTACTTATACTATAACCATTTTTCGTATGAATACGCACAAAACGATCAATAGCTTCGTTACGACCTGAGACATGTGTCTAAAATATTTGCGGTTTTCATGCCTTACAGCTAATTACGCAAATACGGTATTGTTAACTAAAGCAGATCTCAAATCGTTTAAGGCTCCATGTGAATGTTGCCTAGGGTCTTCATACAAAAGCCTTATCAAATAATCCAATACAGCATCACCCAGAATTCTAAACACAATCTATTGGGAGTATGAGGCATAAATAATGGCTTGCAACAAGTACGATCTGCCGCGGAATTTATATTTCAAAGCTTGTTCAAATTTCGTATAACCCGGCGCTTCTTCACCATTGGGTGTAGTGTAGCAGTGGAGATTTGGACGAAGTCTAAGAGCCATAAACAGTAACAATAGTCAGGAAAAGTACTACTAGGTTCACTAGCTTCTTTAGCATCATATGCTATATTCCAAATAAGGTTTCAACGCAATCGGCAACAGATTTATCTAAACGAGAAATATAAATTAGTTTTATTTATTTCCAATATATTTTATTTATATTTCGAGTTTTAATGAAATTACCTGTAATGTGTTATGTTAAACACACTCACTTTAATTACATTATTATTTTGTCAGCAAATATCAGTTATAATGTAAATCTTATTTAAAACACTTATTTCAATTTATAATACAATTAACTGCAATAACAACGCGTTAATTTGCCCACAGAAATTTCAATTTGTGACAATGAATAAGCAGAAATAAATAATAAAAAAAATATACAACGTGTATAAGGGTGACAGCATATTATATTAATATAGTTGTTTCCTCTGAAAGTGCTTGTAAAAATATTATGAAAATTTCTGTAATTCACAAAGAAAAATGTAGATGTCGCTAGTGTGTGTCTGGACTGGTTGGACGGTGGTCACGTGTGTGCCGATACCCTCGAAAAATACGTGCGTGCCGATAGCCTCGAAAAATAGCCTCGAATTTTAAACGAATAGTTGGCAACGCGAAATTTTTACAGTGTATTCCAATACTTATGGGAGTGGATTCTCCAGTTTGGGATAACTAATTTTAACAGAAATAAGACTTAAATAAATATTAGAACATTTATAACAACTAAATTCATGTTTTTTAATGGGATTTATTGGGACTGGAATATTCCAAGGAGGATTCCAGCAAAATGGGACACTGTGACATGAAGCACGGTATATCAAATTGAAGCTAAGACTTATGCGAATCTAAAAAGCCTTCCGTGCAAAAAATCGCTCCTGGCGTTTTTTGACAAACTGGGAATATTTATTTTTGTGGTCAGACGCACTTGGTCAGACCCACTTTTTGGACAAACTAAGCACTCTGACATGGAGCACGGTATGTCGAATGGAAGCTAAGACTTATGCCAATCTAAAAAGCCTTCCGTGCAAAAAATTTTTTGGCAAGCTGGGAATCTTTATTTTTGTGGTCAGACCCACTTTTTGGACAAACTAAGCACTGTGACATGGAGCACGGTATGTCGGATTGAAGCTAAGACTTATGCCAATCTAAAAAGCCTTCCGTGCAAAAAATTTTTTGGCAAGCTGGGAATCTTTATTTTTGTGGTCAGACCCACTTTTTGGACAAACTAAGCACTGTGACATGGAGCACGGTATGTCGAATTGAAGCTAAGACTTAAGCGAATCTAAAAAGCCTTCCGTGCATATGCACTGTGACACAGTGCACTAAGCACTGTGACATAGAGCACGGTATAACGAATTGAAGGCTAATCTAAAAAGCCTTCCGTGCAAAAAATCGCAACTTCATTGTGTTGGCTATGTAAATGACGGGGTATGTTCAATGACTATTGTTTTCTTTTTTTGCGTGTATTTTGTGCAACCCTGCTGTAGATTAAAACGTGGTATGGTATGAAATACTTTTTATATTTTGCTGAACAACATTCGAAGTGGCTATTAATCGTAAATTAAATTATATGCAAACTCTTGATATTATCCTCAATTTAGAGCCCGAGTACGGCCTTGAAATTAATCGTTTACAATCTGAACAGGCTGGCATTGCACAGATGATTTTAAAATACCAATCTGGAGATTTCGGACATTGTGCATGTGTATACTGTAAAAGTCAGCAAATGTTGCCATTGGGTTGATATATTTCTGGCGAGGCAATGGTTGGAGTATATTGCCCCAAATATATTGATGTTTCTACGCCAAAATCATCACAAGGATGTTGTTTATTTCGGTGCTGGTTTCCCACATGTATCCTATTAATGGTGTACTAGGCTTACCACATCCCAAAACTCATCCAGCTTGACACACCTCAAATGAGCTTGATTTCAAACAAATATCTTGACAAATAATATTACTCATACGTATAAAACAGCTAAATTTTATTAAAAAAAAATACAATAATAACATAAAAATTATAGAAAAACTTAAAAAAAACAAAAACGTAACTATTACAATTCAGTCTCTGTCGAATAATATAAACATCTTACAAGTAATTTACATCAGAGTAATCCTTCATGTTAATTTTTCCACATATACTTTGTTGCGAATGAAAGTGCAGATAGGGGCCTGGTAGGCAAAGAGAAAAAAAAATTATATGTGTCTGCCAATTTATTTCATAATAAATGTTTATTTTCAAAAGCAATAGGTTTTATGTATATTGCCTTTAGTCTCAATGAATATTTTTTACATAATAAATATAATAAATGGTTCTTCCGCACGTCTAATTGGAACGATAAGGGTACCGTATAGTCGGACTACACCGTTTCCAACGGTATGTCAGAAAATTGTCGGTTTTTTTTTGTTTTTTTTTCATATATGTATTTTATATAGTGTCTATAGACACATACATGAATAGGCAAATGTTTGAACATAGGAAATAGTGTAGGCTGATTATAATTGTCTTACCTGGTTTGGGGGCGATGAATGGGCGGGGTTTGTAGTTGGAGAGTCAAAGAGTTTGAGGTGGTTTATTGGTGGATGGTTGTGGGGTTGGACGCCTGGTTCGATGTAGGATTGACCTGGAAAAGAAAGATAAAGGATGTCAGTGATTATTATTTAATAAATTCATAAACAAAATTAACTCCAAACAAAACTACATATGGCTGAATGGTTTTTAATTTAAAGCAAGATTTGTAGAACTCAACATGTAAACAAGCTGTCAAAAACAAAAGTTTTAAGTAAACATCCACAATTTTACAACGAAAATACGTAACCACAAAATATGAAGGTTATTGTTTTGCTAAATAAGTTAAAAGGAAATATCAAAACTTAACATGCTCTCTTTTGTGACATCATTTGAAGTTTTAAAAGTCTGACAATATTCATTTTGAAGCCTATTATTTTCAAAACATTATCCTTGTCATGCAACTTCATATACATCCCTATTTGGAAATACTGTTTGCCTTCAATCATCAATACTAATTTATTGGATTTTTGTTTTTCGTTTTTATTTTTTTTTTTTGCACATCATAAACTACAAAATATTCGTTTATGACTTTTGTCATAAACAGTGAAACTTGCTAAAAGCGGTCAGCAATAAGATCTGAAATTGGAAATCGATTTCAATTCTGATATAATTAGTAGTCACAACCATGTGCAAGCTTCATTTCCCCTTAGTGGAGTGTCGTTTTGTATTGATCTGACCTTTAAAAAAAGCAATGTTTCGGCTGTGTCCTATCGATGGTGATGAATCGATGCAAAAAAAAACTCAAAAGCATCGCCAAAAACTCTATTGAAACATATTCACAACACTATTTTTGTTCTGTTGTGAGCAAACGCGGCACCCATTTTGCGGTCAGCTTTCTCATCTCCAAAGTTTCAGCTAGCTCATGCATCTTCACCCAACGGTCATGCAATACCATTTGGTGGATATTTGTGGTTAGCGTGGTATGTTGGCTGATGGGGGTTTTCGGATGATGATCGAGTTCAGTGGCCTGGGGGAAAAAAAAAAGGAATTAATAAAGCTTTGAGGGGTAGTGCGTTAATGCGAGATTGTTTGTTTTTTTTGGGGTTGTTGCGGTATACGTAAGCTGTGGGAGTGCTTTTTGGTTGATTTTTTTTTATGGTTTGTAGATGAAGTTTGTTTTTTGGTTTGTTGTATTGCGCTGTTTGTTTTTTTTAATATGACGTAGTTTGCATGTTTTTTTTTGTATTTTTGTCAATGGTTGTGTTTCTTTTTGGTGTGTTCAGCGCGGTTGGTTGATAGTGAGGAAATGCGTATAATAGCTACGAAGTATCAGTCACAATAGGAAAAAATCAAAGTGATGCCCAGTTGAGAGTTGGTTTGTATGGGATGGCAGTGTTGTATTTTTAGATTTTGCCCATTCATAAAAACTCGGCAACTGGGTAAAAATGACAATGATGTTTAGTTGTTTTGTTTTAGGTCTAGTCCGTTATAAATGTTTGGAAAATTTATGGAAAGTGTATGGAAAATGTTAGTGTAGTGGTCGGTGTAGGTGGAAATAAACCGAGACTATATGTAGGGCTAAATAGGCAAGAAAGCAGCCATTGTGAAAAGTATTAACGCAAGACGGTGTAACGTTTTTAATTGCGTCCTAAAACTTTAAGTGTCTGTGTCTTTTTGCTGTGTGTGAAGGTGCGTTTCGAAAGAATTGGATTTTTTCGAGCGAGGAGATTGGGTTTTTTTTTTGGTGAAACCGTCCAAAAGAGGACAAGTAGTGGATTTGTGAAATCAAGGTAAGGGTGGGTCTGAGAGTGAGAAAATTTATTCGTGTGTGAAGTGATGGTAATGAAATTCGTATATATATCTAAATAGTCCGAAGCGTGCGAGTGGTGGTGAACCAATCTGTGCCGGAAGCTTTCCTGGACGTGAAGAAAAAGGAGAAGGCGTAAGCGGCAAGTTTGTGTTACAAGCAAAAAGAAAAGAAAAAGGTAACGCTTATAATTGCCAGTTTTGGCCGATTGTTGTGCGAATGTGGCCAGAGGCCACAGCAGAGGTGCCACTCCAAAAGAAAATTTTGAGGTTAACCAAAAGATAAAAATTTGTTGTATGGAAAGGACTAAAAGTTTAAGTTTTTTAATTAGTGTAAAGAAAAGTTAATTGAAAAGAGACATTTAAAATTTGTAAATGTATAAGAAAAGAAAAGGACGTAAGTCTAACAAAAAGTAATGTTTAAAGTTTAGTTGGAGATAAAAGTAATTCGTAAAATAAAAAAAAAAGGGAAAATTTTAAGTGAAACTGAAAAAAAAAAGTAAAGTAGATTAAATAAAATATTTATTCTTGTTTTAGTGTCCAAGTAAGGTATATCATGTTAAGGTTAGGGTAGTTATTAGTATCCATTGTGTTTTTGTTTATATAAATATAGTGTTAAGTTTAGATTTCATTTTTTTTGTTAGTGCCGTAATTTTTAAATATATCGTTTGTGTTTACGCGGGTGGTAAAAGTGTATAAAGGTCGGTTAATGTTAATGTTTTTTTTTTTCGTGGCATATTAGCAAAATTTTTTTGTGTTTTGTGAGGATACCTAGAGAGCTCATTAGGTAGGCCATTTTTTTTTTTGTGCGTTTGTCTGTATGCGTGGCTCAAAATGGAGTCGTTAAAAACTTTATAGACTTTTGTATTTTTTTTTTTTTTATTTATTTTGTGGTTGGGAAATGTGGACAACCGGTTCAGTTTTGTCAGAATAATTTTATTAATTTCGGCACATTTGGTTTAGGCAGGAAAAGTATCTGCGTTTGTGATTTTAGTATATAATTTATATTGTGTTTTTTTTTATATACACAAGTCCTTTTTATTTCATGCCTTATATATTTAATTGCAAATAAAATTGTGTTATGTAAACATTTATATTAATTAAAATAATGGTTCACTAATTTTTGTTTCAAGGGTTAGGTCGACGATATGAGGTAAGTGTGGTAAAAGTGTGTGTGTGGGTTACGGGGTCACTCCAAAAATTGTGTGGCAAAAGGTGACCATGGTTGGGAGGGGATGTGGGAGATAGACCATCGTGTCTCCCCTCTAGAAATATGGTCGACAGGTGTTTTGGTTTTTTTTTTGTAAGTTTTTTTTTATTTATTTTTTTTTAGTTTATTTGTGCTTGTCCCTGGGCTGTAGTGGTGGGTTGGAACCAGACCCAATTGCTTTGTTTGAGCTAGCTGGCAACACCACTACAGTGCCTTTGGGGCACGTAACAATATGGCGCCCAATCTAAATGAGAATAGACTAGCGTAAAAACTAGTCGGTGATGTGAAGGTGTATATTCCACCAGGATACACCAGTGCAATAGACTAATAGTTTTTTTTTATAGCCCAACGACATATGATGTTTTCGGAACTCCCAAAAAATTTTTTAGCCTGTAGCCTATAAGGTCCAATTCAATGACATAGTCGGTGAATTGTGTACAGGGTAAAAATGGAGGGAGAACCGAAAACAGACATTCCGTCGAAAATTTCAAAGGACAAAATAATCGCTAGCTTGATCGTGCGAGATATGAAGAGCAGATCATGGGTAGATTACGGTGTCTAATTGTGTAGTAAATGTGTAGTTTCAGCTGAGTTTTTTTTTTTTGTAATGGTGATCTGTCGAAGGAGGAGTTTCAGGATAACCGTTCTGGTGCGTTTCTCAGGAGGTCAGGAATATCCACGAAGCAACTCTGGCTTCTCGCTAGCTTATCCCAGCGAAAGTGCGTAGGGATAATGAGATAGGAAGTCGCAGATTTAAGTAAAAAAAAAAAGATCAAAGTTCATTGTAGTGTAGTTTTGTTTTGTCTTGTTGAACATATGTAGGAGGCCTGTAGATCAGGCACATAGAAAAATTCTGAGACCACACACACACCCACTTGTCGTCATGTCATACGTTGACCTAACCCAGTTTTGAGTGAACTGTGTATATCGAAATTTTTTGGTGTTCTTGCGAAAATTTAAAAAAAAAATTTTTTTTTGGTCAGTGTTTGGCAAATTTTTGGTGAGCATTTGGTCTAAGTTTAAATCAATCTGTAATTTGAATACTAATTTAATAAGTTTCTTTTTTTTAGCTGCAATATTTAAATTTTTGTTTTTTTTGTATTAAGTCCCGTGAAATAATTTTTGATTAAGTTTTTTCTTTTGATTTATACACCTAGTATTTCGTTTTTTTTTTGTGAGTTTAGTATTAGCATACTTTTGTATAGTTTTTGATTTATACACGGATTTTTACATTTTTGGTTTTTGTTGTTATTTGTGATTAATTTTTTTTTTATTTTTTTTTAAGAATTTATACACCAAGTGCTCAGTTTTGTTCAGGTAGTTTTTTTGTTTATTATAAGTTCACATAATTTTTTATATATATTTTTGGTTTATTTAAGTTCGTTTTTATATCTATTTTTTTATTTATTTTTTTTAATTATTTATTTTTTTTTTAGGTTCTAAGTTTTTTTTATATATATTTTGTTTTTACTTTGCATGTTTTTTTTTTTAATTATATTTTTTTTTTACTTTTCATATTTGTATCATTATATCATACTTTTTTTTTTATTTTTTTTTGTTTTTTCTTATATTTATACTTTTTTTTTATCTATTTTTTTTACATTGCATAATTTTTTTTTATATAGTTTTGACCCTACATATTTGTTTTTTCCTTATCCATTTTTGTTAGAAGTTGGGGTGTTTTGATATTTTAGTTAGCGAGTTTTTTTTTTGCGTAAAATCTAATTTTAAGGCACGAATTTGTGGATAGTGTAATTTTTTTTTGTTGGAAATTTTTATATGTCAGAACAGGAGAAAACCAAATTAAAGAGACTGCGACAAAGACTGAGGGACACCTCGTTTGATTTTAATAGATCGTCACCCCAGGTAAAAGAAAAATATTCGAAGGACAACAAAGATAGAAGAATGCCTGCCCCAATAGATTCGGACATGGTAGACATGTCGAAAACCATAAATTCAGGAGCAAGACCAAAAACGAGAGGTAAAGCGCCCAGTGTGGAGGTTGGGGACGAAATGTCACAGTCGGTCAAGGTAATGGTTGAAGACAGCGTAGAGGAAATGAGGAGGTCCTTAGACCAATCGATAAGGAATATCGTAACCGAAAATGTGGGTAGGGAGATGAGCAAGGTGCACGACAGTATGGCGATGCTTAGCGACGCTATTCGAACATTGACGTTAAGGGACTCCAATCGGGAAAATATAGGAGCCGCCAGTGGTATCCCCAGATCTAACGCGGTACCGAACGTGCAACGGGCAACGCAACACCCTTACAATTTCCCTCCTCCAGGGCAAAATTTCGATCCCCGAGCGGCCCCACCACCTCGGCAGATGGGGATATATCCGCCACAGGTGATAGCACCACCACAAATCGCGCAACCGACATTCTACAGCGGGAAGACAAGGGTAGACAGGTTTGGGCTACGGTTCGATGGGAACGAGGCACACCTCTCCATCGAGTCGTTCGTGTTTCGACTCGAATACTGCCAGCAGCAATACCAAATCCCGTGGAAGGAAATCTTGGATGATTTTCATCTGTTGGTGACGGGACCAGCTTTGGACTGGTATTGGCTGCACGTGGAGACGACACGGGTGACTCAATGGGAGGATTTACGACACGCGATGATGAGTCGTTTCCGAACCCACCGAACCAACCTGGACCTGATGCATGAGTTAGTGGAGCGAAAACAGGTGGCAGGTGAAAGCATAAATAGCTACTTCCACCGAGTAAATTTATTGCGGTCTAAGCTTCGAACTCCTATTTCGGAATACGAAATTATAAAGCTAGTGAAGAAAAATCTTAGGGAGAGCGTAGGGAGGATAGTTTACCCAATAGCAGTGGCGTCTCTCGAAGAGCTTCGGGTCGAGTGCTTGGAGGCGGAGCGAAACTTTCCGCGGAGGGAGAATAGAAATGACCCACCCCCAAGTAACCGTTACGTCCGTGAAATAGAATTCGACAGTGAGAGCGAGGGCCTAGAGTGCAACGAAGTGGCAGAAGTCGTTCACAGCCTCAAATGTTGGAACTGCCAGGAACCAGGGCACATATTTCTAGACTGTCCGTCCGAGCAACGAAACATATTTTGTTACCGATGCGGTAATCCGGGGGTGATCTCACCCAATTGCCAGAAATGTAAAGTTCGGGAAAACTCGAAAAGGAGCGTGATTTCGACGGGGGAATCACGTTCCTCGAAAAACGCCCCGAGCCATTAAAAACAGTTCCAAGACCGACAGCCACAAATACCGGCCCAAATAATTTTTCTAAAATACGGCATTATTTGCCCAGAGAAGTTAGGAAACAAAATTATGCAATAGTGAGGGAAAGGATTTTTAATGATAATGATGAAGAAGAGGATGAAGTTGAAATTCAGCAACAAAATAAAGAGAACGTGTCAGTAGGGTCCAATGTAAGGAAACATAAGTACTGTCTAAAGTTAAGGGCCGACTACGCAAAGAGGAAACAGGGTAGAAGATTAGTATGCGAGTCAATCAATCGCTTTCGAAATAAAGCAGACCCACGACCATATGCCGAAATCTTAATTGGAGGCAAATGGTACAAAGGGTTGTTGGATTCAGGAGCTTCAGTTAGTGTTCTCGGAAAAAATTGTAGACAAATGGTAGAGTCACTAGAGATTGAGATGACGTCGGTAGTTTCCAACGTGTACACCGCTACAGGACAAGCACAGCGGGTGTTGGGAAAAATAAATCTGGACGTACAATACAACGACGAAACGAAAAACATGACTTTTTACCTATGCCCGGACCTAGAACAGGACATGTACTTAGGGGTAGATTTCTGGAAAAAATTTAAAATCGCTCCGGGGATTATATCGGTAGAGGAAATTAGTGTAGAATTAGTCAGGGACCTACACGACAACGACAGTACGCATAAGCTGAAAATGCATGAATTAACGCAACAGCAGCAACAACAATTAAAAAGCGTAATTGAAAGTTTTCCCTCGTTTGAAGAGAAAGGTCTAGGGTGCACAAGTTTGGAAAAACACGAAATTAAACTTGTTGAGGGAACAAACCCGGTCAAAGAAAGGCACTACCCCATATCGCCAGCGGTGCAAGAAATTGTATACGCGGAAATCGATAACATGTTGGCATTAAAAGTAATCGAGGAGAGTGATAGCCCCTGGAGCAATAGGACGACAGTGGTTAGGAAGCCCGGAAAAAATCGTTTCTGTTTAGACGCGCGCAAGCTGAACGATGTAACGATAAAAGACGCCTACCCATTGCAAAATATTGATGGGATTTTGAGCCGCATAGACCAAACGCATTATATCAGCAGCGTCGACCTGAAATATGCCTTCTGGCAAATTGAGCTAGAAGAAGACTCTAAGGCCTGTACAGCTTTCACGGTTCCAGGTCGACCGCTGTACCAGTTTCGAGTGATGCCGTTTGGTCTATGCAACGCGGCTCAGCGATTGTGTAGGTTGATGGACAAGGTGATACCGGCTAAGCTCAAATCGAACGTGTTCATCTACCTTGACGACCTTCTTATAATATCCGATGAATTTAAAACACACTTGCGACTGCTCAACGAGGTTGCTGAATGCTTAAAAAAGGCAAACCTTACGATAGGTCTTAAAAAATCAATGTTTTGTTTCAAAGAATTAAGATATTTAGGGTTCGTTATTGGTGGCGGTATATTAAAAACCGATCCCGAAAAGGTGGCCGCGATACAGAGAATCCAATTGCCTAAGTCGCCGAGGGAGGTTAGGAGCTTTTTAGGAACTGCGGGATGGTATAGGCGGTTTATAAAAGATTTCGCCTCAATATCCGCAGCACTGACCGACACTTTGAAAAAAGGGAAAAAGTTTAGTCTGACCCCTGAAGCGACGGAAGCTGTTGAGACTCTAAAGTATGCTCTGACAACTGCCCCGGTACTACGCCATCCCGATTTTTCTAGGCAATTCTTTATCCAATGCGACGCATCAGAGTTCGGGATCGGAGCAGTTCTTTTTCAGAAAAACGACAGTGGGGATGAAAATCCAATAGCGTTTTATTCGCAGAAACTAAACACATGTCAAAAGAACTACTCCGTGACCGAAAAGGAATGCTTAGCAGCAGTTTTAGCGGTAAAGAGGTTTAGACCCTACGTTGAAATGATGAAATTTACGGTTATCACTGACCACGCTAGCCTTAAATGGTTAATGTCATTGAAGGACCTTAGTGGACGGTTGGCTAGGTGGTCATTGCAATTACAGGCTTTCGATTTTCAGATCGAACACCGAAAGGGATCGGAAAATGTGGTTGCTGACATGCTATCGCGAATGGCAGTTCAAATCGAGGAAATTACTAATGACTATTTTGATTTTGAAACCAATGAATTTGAAAGCGAAGAATATTTGGCACTGATAGAAAATATTTTGAAAAATCAAAACAAATTACCAGATTTGAAGGTGGAGGACGGCAAAATTTTTAAAAAGGCAATATTTGACCGAGATGAGAACGTGGAGGAAAATATATGGAAGCTATGGGTTCCACAGGCTATCACCCACATTCTCATTGAAAAGGCACATGATGCTACAACGTCAGCACACGGGG